>WURT03651209.1:0-19029 GCA_009936505.3 Holothuria glaberrima
AAGTCGATTTTCTCTATAAGGAAATAGTTAGGCTTTATCAGTTTAAGGCCACTAACTGAATACGTAGCAGCATAATGTTAATGATTACCTCATATGCTTGTAGTCTTTAGGTAGTTTAGAGGGTGATGGTGGTTTTACTTTTATTCCATAGATGATGTCATTTGTCGGAGAAAAAGAACGATCTCCTGTGGAAAGAATACAATGACAACAACAGTATACATCGGAAACCAATCTAGGCAATAGAGGCATGAACCGAAAGCTTGTTCAATAATTGACTAGATTTGGCTCCAAATTTAGTGACTAGATTTAGCCAAAAATGAAGCAACTCTGTTCACTCTTAGACCGTGTCAAATAAAGTATTTGACCAGCTTTCGCAGAGTTTCCATGTTGTCTGATAAATTTCTTATCAAATCTGAAAAGGAAGCTTTTAGAGTAAAGCTTTACCTGCATAGCTAGGATGAATGTCCCAAAATTCGCGACATGTATTGCGACTGTTTGAATACTTTGCAGTAAACATCACAAACCTTTACATTATTAGCTATAACTAGATTCCAAAACACACTACATATATTGTGACTATTTACTACTTAGGAGTGTACCTCACAAAAACCTCTAAACGATCGGTAAATGGTTTCACGAAGGTCCGTTTGAACAACACATTGTATCAGTTGTATTATGATAGTAGATAATCTGCCTCTTGAAAATTTTTAATAATGAACTAACTGTAAAACATGTCTTTGTTTTGGGAGTCAAGATAAGTCTATGCGAAAAATTAATATTTTATCCATTCTTCCATACTTTAACTAATTCATCCAGTGGTTTGCTTATTGTGTATGATGAGGAATGAGTTTATTCCTCAGTGAGAAAAACTGTCTTTTTTCTGGGGGAAAATTTTCTCTTCAAACAGTGCAATTTTCTTTGTTAGGCTACTTCGTTTCTATTATTTGGTAAGTTAAATATCTTTGACCGTTTCAGTCTTTGATTTTGTAAGAGTTTTATATCTAGTTAAGGGTTCTTTAGGCTACTTTCATCTCTGAATAATAAAACTTTTGGCTAGTGTTACAAGAAGAATTGTTATGACAGTCTTGAGCAATCTTCCCAACATAGGTGTAAAAGCAAGACATTTCACCAAGCAGCACAATATGTTTGCAATGAATTATGGCCACTTTACGAAAAAATCATGACACGACATAAATTTTGACCGGAAAAACTGCATTTTCCACTGAATTTCAAATTTTTTGTTTTTCCTGACCGGGAGAGAAGTCCTGCCCCGACCCTCGCCTCAGACGCTAATGTTTTCTCCTCACCATTAGATATCATCTCCCATATCACGACTGCTGCAGCCCACACATCGCTAGAAGAAGAGTATTCACAACGAAGAGCTACTTCTGGAGCGACTTGGTTTTCATAAGATATTGCCTAAAAAATGGAAAACACTGGAATTTATGTACAAATGTTTGGTAGAACTTTTGAAAGAGAAATTTACGATAAGAAAAAAAAAAGAAAATATTTGCCAAGATATTGTACTGACCTCAGCCCTTCTGAAAGTTATAATTTTCGCAGCATCTTCTGATAAACAGAAATCGTAAAGTTTACAGATGCCTTTGTTCGACAAGAGAATCTTCTTTGCAGATAATCCAGGATGAAGAAACTTCAATAAAATTACAAAGAATGTTCTAATGCGTCTATGTCAGTCAATGTTCTTGTCAAGCGTATAAAATCTGAAAACGGTGCCTTTCATGAATTAGAGTAATAAAATATCCTGAAATGTGTAACTGAATTACGTTCCCAAGAGCACATCGACTTTCGAATGGATACAGCAAATAAAATCGGAAACTGTGTTCAATTAACTTCATTAAATGGGTTCTAAATGAACTTTGTTATTCCCATTAAATTTTTGTCAGTAACCTGGAAGGGTTAACGTTGTAAATATTTAATGTACAAGAATATCAATTTTCTGATATTGTAGCCAAATTAACTTAGTTTGGTCTCTTCTGTCCTTCCATTGAATTACGCTTAGGTTATCAGATGACTGACTTTCTACGCGACTACTCAAAAAATAGTTGTATGCCACCTTTCTCGGCTTATGACCAAGTATTCTGAATCGATGAAACTGAACTTCTATTATTCTTCTCTCGATTTATTTAATGATCATAACGTACCCCATAGGAGTGAATAAGTTCCATTCCTTCTAAGAAACCGAGTACAAGCCTCATCGCCTCTGAAGGGGGGATAGGGGTTAATGCTTCTCTGCTCGCTGTAATACTTTCGGTTGAATTTATGCGATCATCGAGTGTACCGTAAACGAGGTATTCGTGAATTAAATGAATCTTTCCTAAGAAAGAAGTTAAGAAAAAGGAAAAAAAAATAAAATAAAAAGATTCTTGATATATAAGAGCAGTGCCACGAACTTTTAATAAAAAAAAACCAAACAAACAAAAAAATTAGGCTGTATTACACTTTGCGGAAGCATGTTTATATTTTGTCTTGTAATGTTGCAGAAATTATTTATCTTTGTATGTGGCAGTTTAATGATTGCATCTGTTTTTATTTATCAGTATATCTTTTCAGATAATTCCCATATTTGTAAAGTGAAACCTCGCTATACCCTTTGTATGTGGAGACGGAATTAAGAGATCAGCAAACATACCTTTTATGACGCCGATTCCTTCTATCTTTGATATACTATTAGACTTTGGTAATTCCAATGCTCTCTTTACAAAGGCATCCCATTGGATATCTTTGGATTTTAATACTTCATCTAAGTAAGATGAAAAACAACGACAAGATTTTACACATTCAGTTAGAGGAAGACTACAAGGAATATATTAACCGAGATTCTATGAAAGTATTTTGGCGATCATCCCATACAAATTTACCTTAAAACATTAAGAAGATCGTATTAATCTCCTGCCATTCCCTTGAAAATTTCCTAACATGACGTTTTCGAAGATAAATACTGAATGCTAAGGAAGCCTAGGAATTATACTGCATCAATTTAACAATTGATTTACAAAAATAGCTACATGATTACGAAGGCAATTCATGAATTGAGGTTACCAGGATCTACTACATTAGATGTGGGTGAATGCATTTTCTCTTTAAGCTGGAGCTAGTTACATCTCTAGCAGGTGTTCCGTGAAGCAGTATGTCTTATAATGGTTCGTTTTTACAGAACAACATGTGGACTTACTTGAAGCAGTGGGGTTTAATATTACCCTGCTTGAGTAGAATGCAACATTAAAAAGACCACAAAACAGCACTAATACGAGAAGAAATACAGGAACCTTCCTTATTTTTGTCAACCCCGTCCTCAACAAATGTCGACTTTATATCTGCATTCAACAGCTAATGATTTTCAGTAAAAATGAATAGTAAACATGTAATACCAGTCAAGTAAGCTTACCTGTTACTGTTGTCATAAAAATACATTTATTTGCCTCTGCTGATACAGCAATAGTTCCCACCCATCTGATGTACAATTTTCCCGTTTTTATCTCCAAAATCGGACACATGTCTTTTTCATGAAAAACCCTCCCTCGAGTAGTAATTTGGTCTGTCGTTGCGTAATAGTCTGCGAGGATTGTGACAAAAATAATGTTAAAGACAGTTACCGAAAATAAACAAAAACATTAATAAAAGACTGACTAACGAACAAATACGAGGTGCATTCACTATAAATTTGAAAGTAAGAGAGGATGAAGTATTCGGAACTAATATAGATTAACAATAGTCCATGTGGCCAAAAATTCTTATTAAGATAACATTCGGTTGTAGGTACTTCTACGGTAGGATCATAGCCACAAACATAAATTTTTAAGTACAGTTAGAACACGTCATCCTTAACTCTTTAAACCAATGTTCAGTACTGCAGATCTGATACACATCACGTCATAGGGCCATATTTTAGACCTTATGCGTTGACGTCACGCAAAACCATTTTGGAGGCAAAGCAATAACACACATGGCACGCACTAGGGATGTGTCGACTTTGCTAATTTTAAATGTCTATATGTCGCCAAATATCAGCATCTCAATGTCGCGACTATCGATATTGTCGAATTTTATGAGGCTACATTTGAGGCTACATCACGTAGCCCACAGTACTGTGATACGGCCTTAACAACGCTAGAATTAAAATTATACTGTAGCCTACTGAACATTAGCCTAGTAGTATATTCTTCTTAAATGGCTTCCATAACGATGAACATATGTTGCGATATCATTACAATATTCGAATCATTTTATTCTTGTATTCTGAAACCAGTGAAAGTTACATAGTTCAATGATCGGTAAAACACTCTACATTTGTACTTTTGTGTGCATTTAGATTGAAAACAAATGAATGCTCTATTTTCACGACATCATATCGCGACATTGTTAAGCCAATCGATATGTCCAACACATCCATAGCACGCACGCAGTAGACTTCGCACGCGGGTGTTAGTAGACTTACGCGCGTATCCGATTCGTTGACAAATCAGCTGTCTGTTTGTTGGTGTAACTCACAGTGGTACGCGCTTACCTCCAAATTCAAACGTAACGAGAGGGCACATTTAGCTGTGTGACGTCATATGCGCAAGGTCTATGCCAGAGTGCGTCTGCTCGGAGGACACGCATGTACACTTTTTGAACACTAAGCATTGCAGCATGTCCTCTAAGATGGTAGTTATCAAGACGTGATGACGTCAAGTTCTACAGTCGTTAGGAAGCCTTTCATCTTACGAACTTTCAACAGTCTTTAATTTCACTTACAGCTTTCATATTCGGATTTCCGGCTGAAAAAGATACTTTAAGAAACCTGTTCCTGAAACTTACTTTCAGTTTCTTCTTCTGAATATTCGGCAATTTTTTCTGGAGGAATTTCTGGCAACGGCAGGCTAAATAAAAAAGAAAAAAAATCCAAATAAAGCATAAAACCTTGAAAACCTCTCTAAATAGGCAAATATAATTGTAAACTAATGGTAAAATTATAAATGTTTGAAAGGTCTTACTTTGGTGGTAAACCATGTGTCTCTGTAACGAAAACAGACATATAATCAGCTTAACAAATGAAGAATATTTTATGTTGCAGTTGCCTTATGTCTGTTAAAACATTTCTTAAATATTCATGAAAGGCACAGACAAAAATCATTTCAATACAAGGATATCATGATAGATGACTTCCACTACATTTGTAATAGTAATTGTTCTAAAATGAAAATAGACTCACTTTCCGTCTGTATATTTCTCGGTGGTAATTTTGGCTTTTTTCGTCGTGATGAGTTATCTAATAACTTAAATCTATACGATAGGAGAGACAGATAAAGTGTGATAATCTGTAGATGTTGCAAGTTTCTTCATTCTTTAGCTGGCAACTCTGTCTTACAAATGTCAGCAAATTAGCAGAGATGGTGTGGTCACTTTTCACCAACAAATTGTACTTAATTTAATTTAAAAACAGTTCATTAAATGTTTCTGAAAATTCCAGAATGTCTCTTACAAGGAATACCTTGCTGGATTGTTTAGTCATATCTTTGGCCATTCTTTAGCTACATATAATTATTTCATCCTGACTTAATTGATTGGATATTTTTCGGTAAAAAAGTATTGAAATCAATACTTACGGATTTTCAATGGTGTCTGAATACACTTGAAACAACAGAGAAAACACCCAAATTAGAAAATAGAAAAAAAAAGTTTTTGTACTGCCTTTTTAAGTAAGTCGCATACACTTAACTCATTTTAATTTTCCATGGGATATATGTGGACTGAATTGATGATTTATGAGACTCCGTAAGGGGATTGGGGTTGTCGGGGAAGAGGGTTGCAGTGACACCGTGTATTACCACTGTTCGGTATTACTTTTACAACCAGAGTACAGATTATGATGTCAAAATGCGCATGGTCTGAGGTCAGGTAACATGAGAAGTGAGTACTTCTACTTGTGGTGCCATGTTAACTTTTAAACCTGTTTGAAAGATCCAGCACATGACTTAATGCTTTAAACGAACATGAAATCAATCACTTCAATCACGTAAAATACGAAATACATCAACTTAATCGAACTTTGCCCCTGTAGATCCTCCGATACCTGACTTGTACGGCATGACCTGTAATCCTACTACTTCCCGGTCAAATATGGGTCCAATCCGGACCAGTCGGACAACGATCAGGAATCTGGTCATGTATTTGATCAGATTTGGGTAGAAACTGATCGGGATTATTTGTTATCCAAATATGATCAAATAAATGAGAAGGATTCTGAACCTGTGCCCGATTGATTCTCACATCTTAAGTGTTTGTTTATCTTCTTTAGCGCTTGTATAGATATTTGTACTAGCAGCTAAAAGTAGGAAGGTTGTTTATAAATCTTACTTTCAGCTAATTTGGGATCACAGTAATCAGGTATTGCTGCACCTGGTATTTCAGGTAAAGATAGGCTGCAAATAGAAATGAAAGAAACATTTGTGCAATGAAAAGTCATAGTAATTGTTTAGTCATGAAAACAACTTTGGGTGGATTGTAAAAGTTTCCATAACACCTACTTGGGAGGTCGTGGGAATCCTTCGTGTATTGCTGAAAGAAGAAAATGAAATACAATGAAAGGAACATTACTGCTGTTAAAGGGCATGTAAAAATTTTTAATGTTGTGGGTGATGTTTTTTTGCTTTTAAATAAAGACCAGCAATTTGATAAGGCAACTCTATTTATTAAAATTACTAACATAGCACTATTCTCACTTTTTAAGTTTATCGTTTTAGATAAAAACAAGCTTCGAGAGAAGTTACCTTACATCAAAGGTGCACAAAGTTTTAAATGCTACTCATATAATGAATACTCCACACAGATATATTAAATGCACCAAGTGTACATAAGCCTTCTAATCGAGTCAGCATACCTGCTTCACATGTAATTTGGGTGTCGCCCAGACTTGTGAAAAGGCCGGTCGAACGATCTATCGGTGTTAGATACAAGTCTCTAAAAGTGTGAAAAAAAAGGAGAGAAAATTTAGTAAGTTCCTGAATAATATAATAAGTTTCAGACTTGCATTTTGCGCACACCGACCAGGATATGCATAGCTTTAAGTTCCTTGCTGTATACCTATATATTTCAATAAAACCAATATCGCACACCTGAATATAAGCAGATAAAGTTGCCACGTTTTCGACCCCAAGTGAACTTGAAGCAAGCACAAACCACATTATAATCTCTCATGAATGAGCTCTCTTTTGCATTTCTTTACACTTTTACAACCCATTTCATCCTTCTTTTTCCTCGTGCACAACGTGAATGCATGAGACGCAAGGGAATATAATACAGTTGAAATTTCCCGTGGGAAGCTCATATCACTTTAAATTGCAAGGTCAAAACAACATATCTAAGAACTAAGTATTGATCATCAATGTGGGGGCATGATACAACCCGTGCTTCCTTCAAGCTCACGTAATTTCTCAAATGTATTGGTTTCATTTGCTAATATGGGCCTATTGAGAATTACGCATCGGGATTAAATAGAAATTTTACCAAAATACTTAAATGTTGTTCCTCTACCACACATCAAGATAAGTTTTTGCCAGTGTCATAAGAAAATGGTGCACGAATTCAAGGCGGCCTTGGCTCTCAAGTAGTACCTATGTACAGAAAAAGTGGAAGCCTACTCTTCTTTGAGATACAGATATCAAATTCTCTTGTGCATACTTTGCTGAGGAATTAGGCCTGTACTGTGCTCTGATGTTTAGGTTACCAAACCATTTGCCATAAAACCGCTTCAGTCGTATATTGTTTGGCATGACAAAAAATTTAAAACACATTTTGCCAAGTTTTAATCGTACGTGCAACATCTTTCCGTTTTGTAACAAATGATTTGCCTTAATATTCGGTAATTGGTATTCAGAGATCGGTATACAGATATTTTTGTGGGGGGCCATTAACCAGCGGATCCCACACATAACTTCTAGTGTTTGGAACAAATGCAAGTTCTGTGCTACTATAGTGCAAATAAAGAATTTCATCTTAAAAATTCGTGAGTAAAAATTAAAGCAATTATAAATGTACTGTCACGTGTTGGATTAAATCCCAACGAGAAACTTACGTCGAATAATGTTCTGTCGGTAGTGCTGTTCGGAATAAAAATTATTTCGCAGACTATGGTTAGCGTTGAAAGATGAGCACGAAATACATATTTTATCGAGTTGATGAATTGCAAATTAATTTTGAAACTGAAAACATATTAAAATAGCATGGATTTTTTTTATTTCTGAGGTCAATTAAAACCGTATTTTTCCTACAATCCGAACGTTAATTATCCACCACAACATGGTACAAGATAATATAAATATACTCCAAGTCTATTCAAACCAGAGCGTTATACCTGTACCCTATACTTGCTATAATTAACACAACAGGATGAAAGTTCATCTCAGGCTCACCATGGACCATGTCAAGGAAATCTTGGATAAGGACACTGGCCAGAAGTGAGTGAATCAAGGAAGAACACATGTCACAATCCGGTGTACAGGGCATTACCAACGACCAGAATAGCCTTTTCTAAAATCTTCTGGTATATCCTAACAACAAGACAGACTAATACTACTCCCTCCCGGTCATAAGCTCAAGGGTTTATTTTCAATTACACTCAGTGTGTGCATGTGTGTGTATGGGTGGGGGAAAGGGCAGGGGGAACACTACTGAAAGGAACTGTCCAAAGTTTTCCCTAAAATAGCAAATGTTGGGCCCGAGGTGGGGAGGTCTGTAGCCCATCGTCTTGTTAGCCTTTGTACCTGACAAAGCTTCTGGAATCTCCATTTAATGTTCACATAATTATGACAGAGGATAGTTATTTCGTGTTCAGGCTGTCATTTTCCTAAAGGCTGTGAGGGTACCTTTGTTATGTGCTACCAAGGGCTTCATCAAGTGAGGGGACGGGGGACATGCCCCCCAATTTTGAAAGTGAAGGAGATTGTCCCCTTCAATAACGAAACAAGTAGGCATAAATTTGATTCCATATCTGGCGAGGCAACTGATTCAGTAATATCAAACTACAAAATTGTGGAAACAGCCATCATAGCAGTAGGGAATGCTTCAGATTACACCACAAATCACCCGGTTTTCAAGTTTTTCCAGAGACTTATGTGAGCCTAGGATTCCTCATTTCTAGGCTTTTACTCTTGAAGCAGTTCTGGTCAACGTTGTCCCTCCGCCCTCCCCTCATTTTTTACCCTCTTGTGTGCTACTGCTCGACAGTTTTGCCCGACTAAGACCTGTACAGAGAGGACGGTACTTGACCCTTTGAAACAGACAGCCGGAGTCACCAAGCATTATCAGAACCCCGGCAACCATTCTACTCCCCTTCCCCCAGTAACAGTGTAAACAGCTTTATTGAACAAGTAATGTTGCTCGAGGAAGTTTCAATGAGTTTCTTCCAGAATTACCAGAGAATTTACCAGAGAGTTTGGACTGTAATGTACACACTCTATCTACCAGACACTCAATTCTACTTGGGTGATAAGGAGTTGGGTGTGGGGTTATAGGGACAGGTCTATCAGAATCAATAAGTGATGAGGGAAAGAGTCCTGTCGAACGATCAAGTATAAAAAATAATTTGACACCAAAGTTGTAACGGATGGACAAAGAACAGCTATACGTACCTCTCATTTTCCTCCTTAGGTAACGACAAACCAACCAAATGATGATAATAGGGAAACCAACGACAAGAAAAGGTGCTCCTATCAAGATGTATAAGATTCCATATTTTGACGAGACCACTTCCGGAAGCAGGCCTAATTCTGGCACTAATGCTTGAGAGGGATACAAAATAGAAATCAATGTTATTTCAACACCTTTACATAAAAAACTGATGAAAAAATTAAGGAATCAATTATTAAATTAGTATAACATTTAAATAAATTATTTAACCACTATCATTTAGTTACTACAAGAAGCAATTCTCTTGATGTCAGTCAATCCGAAGGGACCTGAAGGTAATTAATAGCCACCATTTTGTTTTAACGTATAAATCCCAAACCTATCACTAGTACAAAACTAGTCCACTATTGATATTAACGTGAAAAATGGTCGAATTATGACCTACACAGTTAAAGAGGTGAGGTTAAATACGATCGACCTATGGTCGAAAACTACCAGTCAGTGTTTAGTCAGTGAGGGAGATTTCGACTGGTTTGGTCTCTAAACTTTTTTTGAAATATCAAATCGGTTCCTTCCGTTTTAAGACTTTTAAGCGACCAAGGTAAAATTTACCTAGTATTTTACACAAACTGCTAGTTTCATATGAAAATGGTGCATTAAATTGAATATTTATTTGCCTGAAATCGAAAACGCCTCCAAGAATCAAATCGAAATCTGCAAGGTCTGGTCGAATTCAACGCCGGTGTGGTCGAATAAAGCATACGTACTTGGTCGTTTACCACTCAGTGTGGTCGAATTAGCCCGGACTAGGAGGCAAAACACCCAGCATGGTCAAATTCTGCCAAGGCTAGGTCAAATAATGCTCACTATGATCAAATACCGCACACAAAGGGACCCCTTTTTTACTTAGGATAGCATTTGAATTAAAGCACAGATTGAGAAAAAGAAGTATTACTGTTTACGGGAGGAAACAAAATAAACTATTCGTAAAAATAGTTAACTTTTTGGTCTCTTTTTAAGTGGATAGGTTAGTAAAATGCACTTTGCTGTCAAATACCGCCTACTTTAACCTAAGTGTATAGGTTACTAAGTGTTCCACTTTGTTGAATGTTACTGTTAGGTCTGTGGCAACGGAAGGCGCACTTGAAATTTACGAGGCGTTTGTTATTAAACTGTGATGGGCGAGTTGAGTAAAAGTAGTGGCGCTGTGCAAGTATCTTTACCGTTTCCCCTACATTCAATGTATGTAACGGTGTTGTGTCGTGTTCTGTCCATGGAAATAGAACGTGACTGGTCCCTTACTTATATGTTTAGTAATTTATGCAGATTGATCCCCCATATAAATCCCTTAGAACTTCTTGGAACAGGAAGTAAGGGGAGGGAGGTGATTGGTTAGTAAGGTCATGTGTTTATATACTTAATGCTCATTGGGTGGAAGTATTGCCGAGATTGCCTCGTGCTGTATTTGTCAAACAGTCTTGCTCAAGAACTGGTAGCCGACAGACTCCGTGTTGTTCATGCTCTCAGCATTGCACGTAGCCCTTGTTAGGGCTTTTCGGCCTTTTAGTGCGCATAAATCATTCCCGTTCCCTATCTGCACTCCCTCTACTCGACACGTTCTCTGCTTACGAGTCCCTTTCTCATCTGTACCCCTTCTCATCTGCCGGCCTCTTTTCATCCGCAGGCCTCAAAGCCCTTGGAAGAATCGGTAATTTATTCACATTCGTTTAAGTAAAACCTTTGTTTTTTGCTACCGAATTAGTAGCAAAACTGAGAACCAATGACAGTGAGCCTTTTTATTGAGAGAAATTACTATTCATGACCTTCTTAGTAGCACTTCCACTTTTAGAAGAAATTTTTGAATCTGAGAAACTTGCAAATAACAAAAAGAACAATACAACAGTAAAAACATATTCAAATTCAATAAAATGCAATGTAAATTAAGTTTATGGACGAAAATTTCAATTTACTGACATACAAAAAATAGAAAGGAAATTCTTGAAGTTCGCATATTCGAATTGCATTTTCATAAGTGGAAACATTGCGCGTGGTTTGTTGAAATCGAAAGTGGTAATGGAAAGTATGTGCTGAGAATAGCGTCTGTTGTATCCATCACACCCGTAAATCTGAGAAAAATTGTGGAAGATGCAGCGAGTACGCTAGGTGTTGATGCACAACCTTTGAAAGACAAACAGGTTGAAGCTGTAGTTTCAATATTTAGGTGGACGACACGTTCCTTGTGCCCATCTGTGAAGCTCGAACCGCGCATTCAACAGTGAACGTCAACGACAATGCAGCTGGGACTGGTTCTGCTACACGGTAAGTTTTAAGTTGAATATATGAATATTCAGTACATAATTACTTCTATTCTTCCAAGGGTTATGAGGCCGGCAGATTAGAGGGTGACGCAGATAAGAGGGGAAGCATTTCAGAGAACGGGTAGAGTAGAGGGAGTGCAGATACAGAACGGGATAATGTAGATTGAATTGCATGCAATTAAAAGGCCGAATAGCCCTAACAAGGGCTACAGTGCACATTAAATACATTCTGAAGATCATCGTAAAATAAATCAATCGAAATCGAGATGGATTTTGTTCTCTGTCTTTCTTGAGTGATGTTTTTCAACTAATTTACGCTACCAGCTGAAGCCATAAGGAAGAAAGACACGACATACGGTATGACATGCATCACTACTCGAAAACTACTTGTAGAAAAGTTTTTGTACCTTTCCCGTCTTCGCCTGTAGGAGGAAAATTCTGTTTTACTGCTCTGCATTCTCGGGATATAATTGGCTAGGTGATCTTGGGCAAACCACACAACTCACGGGCTTCAAGTGAACGTTTGCTGTATTTTACACGTGATACCCATGTGTAAAGCGTTAAAAGATCGATAACGCAGAGGGCTTGAGGGGAGGGCGGATGGATCTTTGAGGATTCTCAGGGGCTTTGGAACAAAAAATTTCAGAATGGGAGTCTAGTACTCAGAGTGGGTGCGCGCAAAGCGCGCTGAAAAAATAACAGCTTTTACTGAGACGTTGTATTTATGAGCAATAGAAAAGCTAAGAGAACTATCCTCAAGGAGGGGGCTTTCCCCTGCCCCCTTCTTCGCAAAGCGCCTGTCCAATATTACGGTACCGGAAATGATACTTTCCGTGCCTTACAACTTGCTTCTAAACAATCTTTAAAAAGTCGGTAAACTTACACAGATCGATGTTATAAAAATTTAAAGTTTAAATTTCTGGGGGGGGGGGGACTTCCCTCTCAGCTGTGTACGGCCATGAGGCATTGGTAATTAAAATGATAATGGAAGAGTTGTACGATGCAATGACATGCGAGATGTTCTATACGAAATAATCCCGAATTCCGAAACAATATTTAACACGAGTGCGCGGGAAGCGCGCCTAAGAAATAGCGTTGAGACATTCAGTTGCAACTCCCTGTTGTAATCTATTGTTTTCCCTTAATTTCAAATGTAGCATTGTTGGTTATATAAAAATTCTACTTTCTCCAGGTTCCCGTTCTTTCCATAGCAGGATATACATGAACCTATATCCTGCTCAATTTTTCTTTCTCTTTTGATTCATTTTTGTCGATGGTCTGGTCTGGGGCAAGTGCCCCATCAAGTTTTTTTAAGTGCGAAAAGTACGGTAGTGTCGATTTTGAAGGTTATAGAGTATATGATACTTAAAAAAAATGAATGCAATGTTTTTATGGGTATTTGTTTCATGGACATGGCCATGGACATCGGCAGTTAAAGTTTCAGCAAAGAAATTTTCATTGGAGGCTGCTTCCTGGGAAGTTGTGGCCGGCGAAGTCTTTCACCGGGAGCTCCGAAGGCGCGAAGCCTTGGGCTGTGAGCGAAATGTCCACCCAGAGTAAAGTTTCTTAATCTTGACGGCTTTTGTGGTCATTTGGACCATTTCTAGAAAAAAAATCATGCTTCCTCAGGTGTAATTTGAAATACTAACGAAAAATTTTTCTCATGATGATTGCAAATTTAAGATTATAACCGCCAGTCATTCAATGAGGGTGATGGCAGTCCGTGGGGATATCGAACAACGAGATGAGTAGCAAGAGTTTTGGAAATATTACTTTACTCAAGTTATCTTAATAATATATATAGTAGTAATAAGGTGGTAATTGCACCAAGTTTTCACACGCAAAGTAGTACTAATGAGACATCAATTTATATTAGGCTCACCCGAAGATCGCCGAAACTTTATCGAGAATTGGAATTCCGTTACATGGATGGGTATTAGATTTTGTTTGCAAGGACTATGGTGCATTTATTGACGTACGGTATATTAGTACTATCATTGACCTTTATTTCAGAGCTTCAAGTCACAATAGTGTGGGGCTGATGAGACGCCCATGCTTTGAAAGAAATTTACGGTGCCAGATAAAATCTTCAATTGTATTAGTTAGTCTTTTTTCTAGGAGTGCGCGCAAAGCGCGCCGAGAAAAATCTTCCTATCATTTTTATGGTTTTTTATGTAAATGTTTTCCTTCATTTGACATTGCAAAATTTAATCTGTGTAGGCTGTTTAAAATTCTCTTATATCTTTTCTGGACTTTGTTGGCAAACAACCATGACATGAATTTGGCATTGAAAAGACATTTGTAATTAACCTTTTTTGTATTTTATCATTCAATCAGCTGTATTTACTGTTCACAATAGAGCTGGGATATCCATGCCAAGTAGCAGAGAGTTGCTCTTTCAAATAGCTATTTAGCAACTCCCTGCTTGTAGGATTGTATTTAATTAGTCTAGTTGTGAGCAATGCACTAGATGCGTCCGTTAGGGTGAGGTTTCATCCAGTGGCGAACGCAGGTTTTCCCTCAAGGAGGAGAGGGGCATACAGTATGTTGTGTGATTGCCGGCCTGGGGAGGGGTCTAAGGGGAGTTTGGAAATTTTTGAAAAATTAGCTGTCCTTACATGCAATCTGGTGCCACATTATGCTACCTTTTAGAGAAAAATTTGTCTTACAAAATTAACGTAATTTAAGGAACTAATAAAAATTGGCTTCAGTGAGAGGGCCCATGGAGGGACACCCCTACCCTTTGAAAATTTTTGAAAATTTTCGAAAATTTGGATTACCTTACATGCAATCTGGTGCCACATATGCTACCTTTTGAATTAAAATCTGTGTTACAAAACTTGCGTACTTTAAGGAACTAAAAAAAAGACATCTGTTATCGCCGGCCCGGGGGGGGGGTATAAAGCGAGGAGGACACTCCCCGTCCCCTTTGAAATTTTTTGAAAAATTGGGTGTCCTTACGTGCAATCTGGTGCCACATATGATACCTTTTGAATTAAAATTTGTGTTACAAATTTAACGTATTTTTAGGAAGAAATCCCCCAAAAACAAAAATTGGCATCAAGGAGACGCCCATGGTGGCGCAACCCCTCCCCTTCGAAAATTTTTGGAAATTTGGGTGTCCTCACATGCAATCTGGTGCCATATATATGCTACCTTTTGAATTATAATTGTGTTACAAAATTTGCGTACTTTAAGGATCTAAAAAAAAAAAATGGCATCCGTGAGGGGGGGGGGTATGGTCCACTGGCCCCCTGCGTATGCCACTAGACTTTCATCGCAGGAAAGCTTTAGTAGTTTAGGAAATGTATCTCCACACCCCTACATGCCCCGACATGTTTGTACATTCACTTAGTAGCGTTAAAAATGTATCAATTTTCACGTTGTTTAGCTTGTCAAATATGTAGCCACCTGTCTGAGCATTTTCTTAGATCATACCGTCTTTTCAAAAGTGTATGCTCAATACGAACAGAACAATGATTTTTTTAATTATTATCATTAAAACTTTATTTCACGTAGGTGACTCGTTTAGCCGAAAGTGGCTAATCTGTCACGGGGCCTTCAAAATACAAAATGCAACATAACAAGCAGAAACTTAAAAGGATAGCAAAACTTATAAAACGCATAAAGGTGTAAGAAATTAAGAGATTAAAAAGAAATTCAAAAGAAACGATGTTTTAAAAAGAAACGATGTTTTAAAAGGGATAAACTTAAGAACTTAAGAGATTGTTAAAATAAATAAACGTAAATATAAAATGTAAGTTAGCACATGAGTATAAAACTTAAAAGACATAAACAGTAAACAGTATATAAAACTTAATACTTGTCTTTTAAAACTAGTTAGGCTCTTTGCATTTTTTGTTTCGTTTGGTAAAGCATTCCATTGTTTAGCTGCTATATAGGAGAATCTTTTTCTGTGGAATTCGGTTTTCCCACCGGTCATAAAGAGTCCCGATGACGTAGTTGACCTTAATCCGTAACTATGTACTGCATGCGTATAATCAAACATTTCTTTCATATAGGGTGGGGCAAGTCCATGCAGAGATTTGTAAACCAAAGCGAGTCTTTTCATATTGATAAGTTGACAAAAAGTTTGCCAACCAAGTCGAGCAAGAAGGTCGCTTGACCTTTCGTCATAGTTTGCAACTAGAATAATTCGGGCCACACACTTTTGAAGCTTTTCTATACGGTCAATGTTTCCCTGATTGCAAGAGCCCCATACAAGATTACAGTATTCCATGACTGGCAAAATATAGCCTTTATAATATAAAACACGAGTAGGGATGTCAATGCATTTTTTAATCCTTCTTTGCTGTGATATTCTATTACTAATGGTATTACAAACATAATCAATGTGGATATTCAAGTAAGATTTGCATCGATTCTGACACCTAAAAGCTTTTCTGACGTGGTATTTCAGCTGGTTATTCATCGTCATATTTAAGTTTCTACAGTCTCTGGTAGTTTGCCTTTGCTTAGAACATACTAACATGTATTTTTTTTATCTCAGTATTAATGACCATTTTGTTTTGTTGACACCATTTGTATATATGTCCAGCATCATCATTTAATTTCAAAGAAAGCTTGTCGAAACTCCTATCACATACATGGAATGTTGTATCGTCTGCATACATATTTGAGTGCAGAACAGTGTTTAAGACATAAATCTAAGTCATTGATGTACAGTAAAAATAAAAGAGGCCCAGGAATAGAACCTTGTGTTACACCACTTCCAACATACATGGGGGATGACAGTACTCCATTTAAGAATACACTTTTAGTCCTGTCACATAGATAAGAATGAAATCATTTCATTGATGAGTCAGAACATTGGTAAGTATTCATTTTTTCCAACAGTATACTATGGTCGACAAGGTGAAACGCTTTTCTAAGGTCTAACATAATTGAACCTACTAAATTTCCATTATCAAGATCTGTCCCTCATTTTCATTGCAGATCTAATTTCTTCAGTGTTATCCAAGCAGGTTGATACTTTCTCTTCACCCTTTTCACTTTCTGAGGGGCGTTGAGTGTTAACGATACCCATCAAAGCTGCTTCCCACATATGAAGTGCTTTATCAACGTTCTTTTCTGAGAATATGTCGCACCAATTATATAACTGCAAGTCTTGCAAGAATACACTATCATCCACACTTTTCACTACCCTATACGTAATTGCAGTATGCTTTCCCTTCTTTGTTTGTCTTTGTGACATAAAGAAAAATAAACCGGAAAACGATCGCTTAATCTTACATGCAGTACTTGGACATTACTCACCATTTCACTTCTTGTAGTATATATGTGATCTATTAAAGTGCAAGTATTTTCAGTGATCCTTGTTGGGTCTTTTACCATTTGTTTTAGGTTAAAATGACATAAATGTATTTCCCCATGTCTTATTGTTAACTCCGTTTAAGACATTTAAATTAAAATCACCTACGACAACTGTCTTGACAGGTACTATGGTACAGTAAGCATACTATGGAAAATTTTGATCCATTCAGCTCTAGCACTTGGAGGTCTGTAAGTCACACATAAAAATACGTTTTTATTGTACGGTAACTTAATCTCTAACCAGATAGCTTCAATAGTGTTTACTTCAAAACCATTTCGTCTGATAAACGGTGTGTCATTGATATATACTAAAAGCCCCCCCCCCCACCTTCTTTTCCACATCTGTCCTTTCTTACTGTTTTGTAACCTGGAATGCTTAATTCATGATCAAAAAACTCATTCAAAAATGTTTCGTTTATAGCTAAAATATTTAAGACACTGTTTTCATACAATGAGAACAATGGGTTCCTTTGACGGGGTAGATTACCCCATCCCTACGGTCACAATGCACGGTGAACGCACAGTGAATGCGCATTAAGATAATTACAACCAACTCAAAAGTCCCTTCACTGGGGAGCTATGCTTGAGCAGGCGATTGATTGAACCTTAAATCTTCTAAACTGTAACAACTTACGTTCCTTGAAAAATTTAAACTAGATGATCGATAAAGAGCGGCTTTCCCAATGATCATAGCTCATGTTTGAGCACAATAACCTCCATGACAACCATGGAACCCGTGTCCAGATGATAGCTTTAAAGCAATGATCTACATGCTTAAGCGCTAGCGCGCCTTAATGCCGATACTAAGATTCTAGATACCTAACTTTGGCGGTTATCTGTAAACATAAAGGCGCACTGTATGCGCCGAATAAAAACATCCCATACATATAACAGAGCATCATGTGACGATTTGGCACCAAACTTTCCACGTGCGTACCAAAATGGCCGCCGCGCTATTGTCGTTTGCGTAGCCTACTTTGACGATGAAGCTGAAAAATTTCAGGCAACATAAAAACATGACTGGAAGAACAGTATCAGTCCTTTATTCTTTTTGTTGAATTTGACGTACCCTTGCCTTTTATTGAAAATTTTCTAAGTTTCCCCCATAACCTGTCGACACTGAACCACTTGAGTTAGTTCAAACTTTACACACACGACATAGGATGCAGTCATAGCCTAGGACGTTATAGTGCAGTATGCTCTTTCCATAAGTCCGTGAAGTTGAAATACGACAAACGTTCCATTGATGGCGTCACATGAAACCTTTAAATACAGTGTACAAGATTTCCAATGCCGAAGAAATCAGAACAAAGCTTGGTGTTCGTCGAATATGGAATACTTTTTAATTTTCCATTCATAATCGGCACATAAAAGTTGACATTTTTCTTGCCAAACGTGCCGTAGAATAGTAGTGTTTTGGCGATTTACTTTGTGCTATTTCAAGTGTCGTGGCAGCCTCATATCGTTGTCTATATCGAGGGCCAAGGACGCAATGGTTTGATTACACTGTGAAGTAAGAGTTTGGTATCTAGTGCCATCCTAGTCGGTACGGTGCTATAGCTCACACTAGCCTAGGGTACCTAGGCCTAGTTTTCACGAACACTTTGTTCCCTGAACTAGGCCTAGGCCATGGCTCTACAAAATTTTTCCCGCAAAAGATCCCTGAGGGATCCTGCGTCTGTGTGCGTTGCTGCAGTGAATGCTGCTACGTACGCCTGTGCGCGTGTATGAACGTAACCATAGCTATGGA
>WURT03651220.1:8057-19029 GCA_009936505.3 Holothuria glaberrima
TGCACTTAGGTTGTATGTTTATTCTTTTGATGTCAAGTTTAACAGGTCATCTTGTTTTTAACGTTGGCTTATGGAAAGATTTTCAACTGTGCTTTTAACAGACACGAAAAGAGTATGTCGATATTTTTTCAAGGTTATAATTTTAATATTTAATATCATTTATTACTGATTTTTTTCCACACCACGCTGGAGTGTGTGAAATTGAATGGTTTTCGAGATACGTTTGAGATAAGATGCAGTCTGCTCAAATTGTGTTTTTCATTTTTTACAGGAAAGAAAACTCAATTTATTAAAGAGCTGAGGAAGAAGTACAGAAACCTATGTGGAAGTATTCGACCTGTCCCATTCCTACGAGACAAATATGACATTGACCAGCTTTTTGTTGATGGTGGAATAAAATTCCTAGAAGAAAGGCAAATAGGAAGCAAAGAGGCAGAAAAGTGGACAGGATTCAAAAACTACAAAGCGCTTTTTACTGACCCTCGAATGAAATCAAACAGGCGAATTATAGACGGCGAACCAGGCTATGGGAAATCAACACTTGCCCTTCAAATAACACACGACTGGTACTGTGGAACACCACCGATGAATAATTTTGAAATATTAATCCTGCTCCGATTAAGACAATTCAGAAACGTTCCTACAATCTACATTGCGATCAAGAAGTTTCTTCTGCCGAAAGATTCTAAATTGACTGAAGACGATATCGAGGGTATTCTTGACAGTTCATCGACTGTTATCCTGTTAGACGGATACGATGAATATCCTGGTCGGGGTACGAAAGGTAATGACATCGAGGACATCATTGAGGACATCGTGAAGGAAGACATGTGTCAGGAATATGATGTCATTCTTACAACAAGAACATCATGCCTACCTCCGGACTATTCACGCGACACCAAAAGGGTCAGGTTGACGGGTTTTGACGATGATGCTAGGGATAAATACATTCGAAATGTTGTAACAGGTGGTAGCTCCGAAGATGCTGACAGAATAAACCAATTTCTTAGAGACAACCCAGTTCCTGCTGATCTATGTAAGATTCCTTTGTTCTTCTCGATGATTGCTTACATGGTGCACAAAGAGGAGAGGTTCTTCAATTTAAGGACTTTTACAGACTTTTTTCGGCACGTGATCAAATGCTTTTACAAAAATAGGCAAATCAAGTTCACACAGGGAGTAAAAGAACAAGAATTAGACCACAGTACGTTAGATAAGATAGCCTTTAAAGGACTGTGTGAACATGCTCAGCAAATATCTTGGGGTAAAGACGAATTAAGGAAGCAAATGGGAGACGAACTCTATGACGAGTACGTTCACATCGGATTTCTAATAGAAGAAGAAGGAGTTTATGACTTTGATGCTATGGAGTATAAGACAGAAACGAGATTTTTTCATAAACTGTTCGTAGAGTGGTTTGCAGCGCATTACTTAATAAAAGAAGCAACGGTCCAAGGGTCAGAATTTGAGCCTTGGCGAGATGTATGGCTCGACCCACGTAGAGGGGCAGTAAGCAAATCACAGGACTGCAAGTCCCTGACCAATGAGACTGAGACCCACGAGCTAAAAAGCCTGACTCCCCATGATGTGTATTATATGTATCGATATGCCTGTGGTCTGAATCATGACGCTGCTCTAAAGATAATTGAACACCTCGGAAAGAATAAAAGCTTTGACAAATATACATTGTTGTGTATTACAGAATGGACTGGTAGCTTTGAGGAAATTGTCAGCACAGTAACGACAATTTGCTCACGAGGTATTCATATCGACGACAATGACAGTATACTACTTCAAAAGTCTGCTGCAGAGCTTACTAAATTTGCCTAGGACCGAAAGGTTTGTTACCATGGGCCTTCTCGCTGGCCACTAATTTTCAAAATCTCTGCATGTTAATATTCTTTTCAAACTCATTTCTTATAAATTTCTTTAGACGCTTACTATAAGTAAAACTGTTCAAGTCTAAAAGGCCCGGCAAACCCCATGTAACCTACGGAAAATAGGTCTACACTTTTCACCGAAAAAACAAACTTTTGCAAGGCTTAGATAAACTGCTTTGTTGCGTTGATGCAATAAATTTAAAACTTCTTTCCTACTTTCAGGAAACCAAAAATTAAACCCTTGTCAAACAACAACTGGATCCCTCTAATCATCTCATTTCCCCACGAACACACATTAAATTGATTTTGCAAACTAAACTTTGTCTGAAATCTTTTAATGAATATTATGTGTATTTCAGTGTTAACCACGAGTGGTGCAAGTGAAACGAAAGTCACGCCACCCCACATCTGTGAACCCGAAAGTTTAATAGACAAATCCCGGCGTCAATAGTGTTATTTATGTTACGTACACGCAAGAAAAAATTATGTTATATCCTTCCCCCATGAAGGATACTCTCGAAAGCTGAGTTTTAATTTGTTTGTATCTGTTCCCTTTAAAGACAATTACAGCAATGATGACAGAATCCTTTTTGCACTTAAATTATTACCGACATATTTCCCTTCCCATTTCTTTCAATTTGTAAAAGTACCATCAGATGGTATCTCAGAATGTAGGAGTGGGGCTAAACATTTCACCTCCAGTGTTTCTATATCGTATTTTAATTTTGGATGTTATAAGACAAAAAGCCTGAAAAAATACAGCCCCTAGTTCCAAGTTCTAACCTCGTAGTGTTGTAATGGTTACATTCTTCTGGACACACAACTTTTGTCCTTTTTGTCAACGTTCATATTTAATCACAGTAAATAATTTAATCGTTTTTATATTCCATTTCTACTTCAGATACCAATTGACTGGGTGCGGCTGACTGACTGTCTAAACGTAGACTCTATGGGTAATCTTTGTGTTAAGCCGTCTAATATTCCTCTCCCAGTCATGAATACTCTCAAGTGGTTAGAGATAGTCGAATATGGCCGTGAGCTAACGAAAGAAGAGTCTGAAAGCATTTTACAGTATGCAGCGTTGTGTCTTAAATTGAATGTTCTTTTGTAAGTATTATAATAAATGGAGTTAAAAGCTGTTTGCAGTATGTTTCTTCCCTCTTTCAAGGACGAAACTCAAATATTTATCCCTTCTGTGAAACAATACATTTTCCAATGAAATTTTAAACTTTACAAAATGTGCTTGACACACTTCACAAAGTTAAGCATCATAGCATCTGAGGAATCTAAAATATTGAATTTTCCCAAATTAAAGAAAGAAATTCCCTTCCTTATAAATACCATTTCCTCAATCTACGGTGTAAACGTTCATTCCCCAACTAAGAACAGATTCATACTCCTATATATTTAACTTTGTCAGTATTTCATATTTTTGTGTTTCATTAGAGTTTTACTATAGAATGACAACAGCAACCAAATACAAAATTTTAACACGTAATTACAGCGAAAATGTTTATGCAGGTAAGAATGTGAAACCATGTAAGAAATTGCACTGAAAGCATAGAAAACGAAGATAAAGCAAACAATAACTAGCAATTTGATTAAGGAAATGATAGAAAATGTAACTTTTGTATTTCTTTATAATGTTGATACCGCTGTATGAAATATTTCACAACTTTGTTTATTATACCATAGTTATGGAACAATTTCACACTTAACCTTCACGGAACGATATTTAGACATTCCAGCAGTATTAAACTTGAAGGACAAACAAGGTATTTAATTTTGAATAGTGACGAAGAGAATCTGAGGCAATTTGTCTGTACTTGGTATCAAATTCTGTGATCTTGAAGAAACCTAGAACCAACCTTCAAAAAGGCAAATATTAAATGATATATGATTTTGGAACGTTGCTCAGACGACATGTACTGAAATTGTTCCATTTCATGTAAGAACTCATTGAAATGTCACTATACAATGCCTTTAATGGTCATATTCTGTTCTTTTATTTCTAGATTTGATTGGTGTGTCCTTCCACGGTATATCAAAATAACTGAGTCAATGTCTGGACTTAAATCAAGAAACGTTCAAGGTAGCATACGACAACCTTATTTTGTTTGCTTGCAAGTACGCTGACATGACTGCAACATAATCGTAAAAGGAGGAATAAATGTTCGGATCATTGTAACTTTGGGACCAGATAGGCTAGTATAGAAAAATTGTCATGATAACTAAATTTCTAGCCTTTTATTCGCAAAAAGTATGATCAGTAAGAGAGGTGTTCTCAAATTGTTTTAGATTGTGTTAGTTTACTAAGTGTATAAAATTTTTTCCGAAAAGAGAGATCTACACTAGGCTAAGCGGTCCCGTAATGGCCATGATCCGAATGTCCTAACAGAGGAATCGTTTGAAAAAGTACAAAAAATACATACTAAAAATTAACGGTACTTTGACTTTTCGAATAATGATTCAGTTTTTCGAACATAAGAGAGGTGACGTTTGTGCATAAAACGTTACACCGTTTCTTGCAATTTGGGTCAAAAATAGGCCTAAAAGGCCCATTTTACACTTTTGGTTTTGATTCACAAACATTATCAACCCACCCTTAGATGTTAACTAACTTACTAAGAAGTTATTGTACTTTTCTATTATTAAAGATTATCACTTTAGATAATCTTAATTGCTCATTTTAATGTCTTTCTATTACTCTGTGTTGTCTTGTATAGTTTTAAATGTTTTGTTATTATTCACCTGCCTCATAACTTCCGGTCATTTGCAGTTTGGTGGAATGCTGGCAAGAACTACGTACTGAATCTCGAGTCTGGTCAGTGGGGGCAAAACTACTGGGTGAGTATTTTGTTTACTTGGTGATACTAACAAGCAACAATTGGGTCACTAAATTAATGAATATCACACGAGGGTGTCGTTAACCACAAAAGCATATCCCGACAAATGTCTGAACAAAACTATAATTAACGTTTGATAAAAATAACTTAAGCGTCAATTTTTCGTGAAATTACAGCCTTAAAATACTAAAGTGCATCTATATACTTCGATGTTGAGTCAAATACTTGTGTTATAAACTAAACCTGAGAAACTTTCAACTTTTTATCATACGATTAGTGTCTTCTTTTGTATGGAAGTCCTTTGTTGTGTGGAACAATGCTTATAAATTTTTATTTATTTGGAAAAACAATCGCTTAGATTTGTTAAAGAAAGGAAAGGAGTTTGGAAAAGTCCAAATTGAAATAGTAGCGAAAGGAATACATTTTAAAGGTAGAGTATGGTATAAAAATATTCAGATAAGAAAAGCGATATAAGGCTTGTCTTAAAATGTCTTGCCTGAAAGGTCAAACATAGGAATCCTACTTGAATTAGAATGAAAAAATATTGCTGTGTTTAAACTACGGACTTCTTATGCATTTGGGCAAAGTATAACGTTACCAGCACAGTTGCCACCGGTTACCAAGATGGCCGCCGGGTTACTTTCATTTGCGTAATTTGCAATGGCGATGCAACATTGCAGACAAAATACAAACATATATAGTAAAAAATATCACAGTCCTTCACTCTATTTGTCGAATTTGACCTTAAGTTGCATTTTTTGAAAATATGACAAATTTCTCGCAAAATCTGTCGATTACGGCCACTTTAGCAAGTCCACACTTTTACACACAAGACTATAGCAGGCAACCATATTGGTAAGTATAAACTTGTACGTACGGTCGGTTTCGACAATCTACATATACTATAGGACGTAAGTACAGAATAATCTGTCCATATATGTAATAAGTCCGTGGTGTAGCATACGTAAACGTTCATATATATCGTGCAATACCTATGAAAAATACAATAAAAAATCCCTGTAAGAGAATTAAAGCAGGACTTATAACATTCAGCTGAGGTTTAAAAAACAATTAACAAGATAGATTATTCCTTTGAAAGAAATTTTCCTTTACCAGTTTTTTTTTTAAATGAAGGGTAGAGTAAGGTTGTAAAATATTTTATAGCATGCACAAGAAGAAATCTGTGTTCATAAGGGCTCATTTAATGAAAAGCAGCGACAGTTTAAGGGGCAACTGCTTCTTTCTGAAAAATAGGATTGCGTGAAAAGACACCCTTTAAGAGAACTCCACCACAATGGTAATGTGAAAGTTCATTAACTCGTTTAAAACAAAATTTAAATTAGCAGGAATTGAAGTCTTCTTATTCCTCTCTTTAGATATCTTTTTTTCTTCTTTTTTCTATACAATTCTTCATTCTTTGTTTTGATGCTAAATATACAACACCTGATATCAGTTTTGTCTGTTGTCTACCACTTTCTACAAGTTTGGAGCATCACCTTTCGAGTGTCTTTAACAAAATCAAATTTTAACACATTACGAGCACATTGTCGTAAACAGGTGTGGTGCAACTGTATGACAGTATGACATTGGTAGCGTTTAAAATTACTGTCTCAAAAGAAGTTCTGTATTTTTTATGACATTAATACCCTCTCCAGCAAATGTGATGATCAGTCGTCGACAACTCACAAATGTAATGGTTGTAAAAAGGTTCATTCTATTGAAAGTTTCTTCCTTGCCGTAACGTTGGTGTGGTGAAGGTAATTTTATTAAAAGCATACAGATTTTATGTTGCATCATAATTATTAGATTAAATGTTTCAATATTGCATCGAATGATGAGGTGAGGCAGATATTGGGTGCGTTCATACTGGCAAGGAGACTTTAAGTTCAACCAAACTACTTATTTTTTAATTTTTACACTTTATATAAGTTGCTTCATGTTATCCCATCTTAACTCCTACTTTGCATCTTTTTTTAAATTCTTACGGTATCATTCTATTAACAGTACGGTGATGACACACCGATGACAGATGAAGATTATCAGAAACGGGTAGGTTGTCTTCACCTCACCACATAATGTGGTAAAACATCATCTTAATTTAGGTTCTCAAGGTTGCAATTATGCAAAAGCTTCTGGGAGGACTGACTACAATAAGGTAACGAGAGGAACAGGGACCTTTTCTACTTCTACCCGGGATAACTTACCATGTACTTAAATGGTATACTGAGAATGAGAGGTGGATCTATCACTGAAGCTTAAGCAAAGCTCCAGGTCCCCTAATCCCAGATGGGTCCATAAGGAACGTTTCGTAAAAACCCAAATTCTTTCGCGGATTTCTCTGCCTAAGCCCCATCGGGCCTGGTCCTTGACTCCAGCGTGGTTATTAAGGAGGGTTCGTAAGCTTCTGAGAAAGTACCTCGAACCCCCATTCCCTCGTCTATTGTTGAAGATAGCATAGGTTTAGCAAATGTCTTTGCTCGTTTAAGGGTTTCACTACACGTCAAGCTTTTGCAAGGACTCCGCCTTATCCCCCGCTCCTTCCTATTGTAGGGCACCTTTGCCGTCGGTCCTTGATAGATGTTGCCCAATGATCACTTGTTACGAAGAAGCCTTAAGAACAGGTCCAGCTTCAAGGGCCCGAAAATTTAGTATTCCAGCTGATGAAAGTAATCTAGCAAGTTTTGGTCAAAGTTAGCCTCTCTTCGGTGCGTGCATATTATAGACTAGGATAAGATTGAATTAGGGACCCATGTCTATTAAGAAAAAGGAACAACATCGTATTTATATTTGTACTATCATGATAAGGCGCGGATCCAAGTTTGGAGAGATGGTTTCAAAAACGAGAAAGAAGAGGACTGGAAGAAAGTTGGGTGGGTCGAAGAAGCATCCCACTCTACATCAGGGCCTAATTTTCCGAGATTCCCAGATTCCATGAGATTTGTTTTTTACATCCCGGGTGTGGATTACTGTTGTCGATAGTCATTGCGTTATCTATCAAGTGGTTGTTATTGTCTTATTTGTTTGAGATAAAACTTTGAGAGGCAGACACAAGAGCAGCGACGCTGCTGGAGCTCAGCCAAGGTAACATTCTATAGCAAAGACTTTGTTATAGCCTCATTCGGGCGCATTCCTTGTTTGGCTTGAAAATAAAACACCACCAGCAAGAAGTGACTATTTAAGTTCCTTAGACTTGTATAAGGTGTCATATTTTGCGACACCTTGGGAACACAAATAAAATATCTTTTTGATTCAGTAACCACTTCTTTGTCTTCAACACCTGGACAATGTTATTGGGACACTTTCGGACCTTCCCCTCCGCGCCTTGTTCAATGTTGAGAAAACAAAAGCGTGCTCTTTACTTCAGCACTCAACTTTCATTCACCCTCAAAACCAGCAATGAGGTCGGGCTCGGGGGATTTGTCTCAGATAATTTCTCCAGGATTTTAGTTCTTTTGATTTCTTATATTTTGGCTAATGTTAAGCCTATCGGGGTTTTTACCAGCTCTCCCTTTCACGGCGTGTATTAATTTTGCGACGCTTCGTAGATTCTCTGTTCATACTATAATTTAGCTTTGCAAGGACAAAATCATTTAAATCCGGTCTTATATTTCTACTGTAACTTTAAGAACCCAGTCTGAAGGAAAGAACAGATTCTCTGGGAAACATTTTGAGTGAAGACTGTATACTCCATTCCAATGCCTTTTCACAGCCTGTTATAGAACATTTAATGCATTCCATACAATCATATGCCTTTATGTTTTTATGTTTTGTCCATATAGAACAAATATCCGAAAGGATATGTACATATATACATATATATTAAACATTTCAATTTTCTCTTACCAATTGCTACAGGTGGAGGCAGTCCGTGATCACGTAGATCAAGAGGTAAATTATGATTGTCTATATTCTTTTAACACAACAGTGTGTAAAGCTGGAAGTTGATTCAACCATTAAATTACAAAATTGGTTCAACTTGCTTATCTTTTTAGATCCACCTCAGCTGGTACAAAAAATCGTATAAAGAGGGATCATTGGGTCTTACAACATTGAACTCGTTTAAATCTTTTATGTGATACCTAGACAACCTCATCCTTACCCTCTCCTATCTAATAAAGGGACTTTACATGGAACAGAGCTTTGATGTCTAACGTGTTGCTGACGGCTAGGTGGATATCAATGTTTTTAAATACAAAATGACTGTTTATGGCTACCGAATCTAGGGATAACCCCAGTAGCCGAATACTGCTGTTGTATGCAGATAAAAAAGAAATGTCTAAATTTTACTGAATTATTTGATCAAGTCTTGCATCTGCTCGCAAGTTTCAAAAGGTATATCCATGTTTAACATGAGACAAAGCCTACATCAAAGTTTAATATATTAAGGTTATGGGCATATAGTAGGTTTATGGGCATAATTTTCCGACTTGGTTTTTAAGGTGAAGCAGACGACTTTGCTTGTGATATACAAAGTGAGAATAAACTCATCTTACATAAAGTCTTAATACTCTAAATGGGAAGGGAGCATTGCTGCTTGATAATTACAATGATTAAACTGTCAAATTCGTAAAATGCAAACAAGGGACTGCAGGATTCTGCTCTGTTTACCATTGTTAGTAGTATAACGTTTTCGTCCCAAACTGTTGACGACTCAATACAGTCCTGTCACGGCCTTCACCATTTTGTTTTTTGAAGACGGGGTAACTCCATAGTGAAGAGCATCTGGAAAGAAAATATCGTGGGTTCATTGTATAAAATTAAGTAATAAGAGTTAGGAAAATATTCTGCAGTAATGGGCTGTTTCGCATGTGACAGTGATGTTAATATTTTCTATATACAGTTTAAAAGAGCAACAGGCCTTAAAGTGACCTCCTTCATCTCATGACTGAAGGCAGACGTCAAAACAACTTGCTGTCATTCGGCACCACGAACAAGCAAATGAAAAATCAAGATGACGGAGTAATATTCTCTGAGTTTGAGTTCTTAGAGGTTTCATTAGCAGTGTCTTGAACGTGGGTTACAGGCAAGTGAAGGGAGCGTTTGTAGCCGAAAACAATGTAACCAAAGAAGGCCTCAAACGCCACAACCCTTGAACGAGTAAAAGGAAAACGGAAGAAAAGGGACGAAAATCAATCGAAGGTCAATCAATCATCAATTAATCTATGGACAGCTAGAACGTTTTAGTATTTAAAAAGATATGACTATGACTTTCAGTCTTATACCGCTTACGTAAAATATGCAAAAAGTGGCGTCAGAAAGATACTATATTAAATCAGCATTACACCATTTTTAAATTGCCTTCAAGTAGCATCGAATGGACCACACATATTTGATTAAACAAATGAGTTTGCAAATGAATGTCCGTAGGAGGGGCATGGGAATATGGAACAGCTATTTCATTCAAACCTTTCATTAAGAAGCATATTTAGGCCAACATCTACAAAGCGTCCACGAATTCCGAAAAGTGCCTTTATAAGACATTCAAAAATGTTTTATTTCACTTTAACACTGCAAATGCTATAGAGTACATAATCATTATTCCATTCAAAACCCGGACTCTTGTTTAAAATAAAGCTTGACCCTGTGTATAAGGCACAAAAGAGACAACATAAGTTCCATAGACAACATAAGGTCCATAGACAACATAAGGTCCATATTATCTCCAAATTGGAGGAATTTAAACGTACGTTGCTTTGGGCTGTCAAAGGTAAAAAGCGCAGCTATATCTTCCCTGGCCTAACCTCGTTGTGTGGAGAAAACCACTGCCTTTATCGCTGCGTGCTGCTATGGCAGCTTGATTTGCACGTGCCTCTAAGCATACAGGGAACATAGTTGCGTGGTATGTGTTTTTACGCTGCAGGTCAAGGTAGCTCACCGATGCATTCGGTAACATCGTTGGCCCATGACCATGAAAAACAGTGGTATTTAGTGACGACTGTGACGAGTGTATCCCAAAGATAGTTCATTCATTTTAGAAGGTGTTATTTGCTCTTCGATCTAAAACATAGGCGTATGGGACCTTTTCGATTTGGGGGGGGCACAACATTTTTGCCCGAATATTTGACCCCAAGGGCGTAGCCAGGATTTCATCTTAAGGGGGGCGGATGAAATGATTACTGATCGCCGTCCTGGGGGAGGGTATAAGGGGAGGGGGACATAGGGGAGGGGATGTCCCCCTCCCCTTTGGAAAATTTTGGCATACGGAGGGTGGGCTAGATGCAAAATGGTGCTACATTTGATGCCAGA
>WURT03651242.1:7673-19027 GCA_009936505.3 Holothuria glaberrima
AGGTTTTGAGGAGAAGGCTTGTATGATCAGGTCACTCTAGCAGTGGAAATTAAAATTATAAAAGAATTTGGTAAATGGAATTTAAGAGTTGCAAGAGTAATGCAATGTACCATTTGCAACTGAGTGGATCAACCATTTTATTTCTCAGTGTAGGAATGCTCTGCGAGGATGAGAGTTGCACTACTGGAATGCAGGTTTTCCATCTTTTTATCATTTTTTGTCGTAATTTAAGACTTTTTGTACACTGAGGGCTCATAACACCCTGATTAAATATAAACACAATCGTGATCGAGATTGTCCAATCACTTCCTAGTTACAAATAACGAGAAAATCCTCACTTGGCTACAAGGGACACCACCAGAGCACTGTGAATGAGGGGGTGCGCTATGTTTAGCAGAATAAAGGGAAGAAAATGTCTACTTTAAAAGGGACGCACTATGGGCCTCAGATCAAGCCCATTGTGCGAGAGGCAACGCTCAGATGGGAGCCAGGGTAGCTTCCTGAAAGTCTGGACCAAGTTCAAAATAAAGGGCCTTAGAACGGAGCATATAACTATATCCAGGGCTTTCATGACCAATAAATAGACCACCGAACCACGACTTGAACACTTTTTTATGAGTTTTTTACTCCGGACTAACTGCTGGTCTAGTTGTTGATGCAGGAATTGTGATTAGGGGAACAGTTGATTTTCGATGTTATAATCACTTAAGCTGTCATACAAGAAATAGGCTTCATTATACCATGTAGCAGTGAGAGATACGCGCAAGGCGGGCTGAAAAAATATTTCATTTTCATGACAGAAGTACAGAGTCTAATACAGAGTAAATAAATTCTGTAGATTTACAAAAAAAAAATAAATAAATAAAAAAATAAAGAAATACATAAAGGAAAACGGACAAATTGCTGTTAATTTGTTGTTACAAATTGCCAGCACTTTTCCGTTTCCTCTTGTATTTCTTTGTTTTTTTCTGTAATTCTACAAAAGTCTGTAGACATTTTGTACAGTGTACATCGCATGGAATGTTTTGCCTTGTCCAAACATTTTCAAGTTCCAGATTTAGCTGGAATAAGGAGGGGCGGGGAATATGAGGGCGGGATGCCTACGTAGGGCAGCGACTTCTTGCAGATCACATTCAAACCTAATTAGCAGTTGCTGATCGAGGAAATTACATTGGAAAGCTATTCATGCTATACATACAGAATGAACTCGGCCTTACTTTATGGTTAGGGACTTGACTTCAACGTGAGAACTGGAGCACAAAGCAAGCAAAGTCGGCTAGTCAATTGGTCCACCCGAAGGTTCTTCAGTCCGGTGCGCAACCAACTCGTTGGCTGGGCAACCGATTTTTGAGGCAAGCCTTTGCCAAGTGGGAGGAAAGCCGGAGTACCCGGAGAAAAACTTGTCAGTATAGTTATAAATCTTCCCCTCGCACGGTACGAGGATGGCAAAAATCTGGCATCCCAAACTCACTCTGTTCTCATAACGAGTAATGTAGGCCTATATCAGCTTTTACGGTGGCTGGTCCAAATCGTTAATAAAGTATTTTTCACCCTTACCCCTCTTGCCTGAAGATGGTCAAGCCGCCATCACCGCTTACCGCACTATTAAAGAACAACTACGCGTCTGTCGAGGCCGTCGCTAGAGATGCGTGTGGTAGTGTGACTGGCACCGATTGTGGATATTTCCTATCTTTATAGAAAATTGTGTTAACTATGTATAGGTTATTTTGTGTATTGCGTAGCTATATGGACGGAACAAAGAAACTCAGAAGAGCGCGAATGTTGTAGCAGAATCCATCTTCTTTCCTCGGAATAAGACAGGCTAACGGTCCGTCGAGGATTATGTACGGTACTCTACCTGTTTAACGCATACACTTTTGAGTCCCCGACAAAACTGGAAGCTTCTTCGTTTACGAGAAAATAGCGGTTTGATGATGGGTGAGGAGGCACAGAAAACAATGACGTGATCCCATTCCAGATAAACCCCAAAAGTCGGTGTTAAGTATGTATATTCGTATTAACGGTACTTTGCACATGGGTGAACCTTTCCTTTGTCAACTTGTGCGTGAAATCACGAATGATGATTTCGGGCCTTTCCTAAATATGTGCTAAGTTCATCGGCTGAGTACAACGTCAAATAGTGGCACCGCCTACTCTTCTCCAACTTTAAATGAAGTTATCTTTGGCAAAATTTTGAACTGAAAATAATACTATGTCCAAAAACTGTTCTTATTTTGTTGGGAGTAGGAAGGGGTGTGGTGTCTTAGTGTAGGGGCTGCAACTCCTCCCCATTAAAAAGTTTTGTACAAGCAACGTGGCTGAGACATAAAATGGTGATTTCTTTGGCAAAGTTTTGAACCGATATCATGGTTACATGGTACCATTATTCAGTGATAATTTTGCTGTGGCTTGACACACCTCCAGCAGTAGTAACCATAAGAACGGTACAGCGCCCTCTAAAAACTGTGGGGTAATTACAAATAAATGGGGACTTTAGTATCATTTTTTTTAACGGGCATCCATATGACACTTCAGGAATAAAAACCAAAAAGAGGAGTTGTTCTTAATATCTTGCATCAAAAGCTGAGTGTACAGCTTTCAATGAGGAACGACAAAGTAAAGTAGGGGCTTAAATACGGGGGTGTGAAACCCCCAGTGAAAATCACAAGTCGGTCTCTGAGCGCCAAAAAGTCTGTCTCAAATCCAATTCAGTATGCCTTTGTAACAGAAGACTAGACAGAACATTTGATACCTTACTCAAATTGAAATTCCGGCAGAGATGAAGTAAAAGTGAAAAGATTGCCCGAATTTTCTACTGAGTTCCCGAATTTTTCATCGAATGCCCGAAAATTGTGCAAAAATTTTTGCGCCTTGTAGTGGTTTAGTGGTCTATTTTATACACCTTTACTGCAACGAATTTCGAGCAACTTTTTGAGATTTGGGCAAAATATTTTCTGCCCCAAATTGGAAGATTCCCGTATGCCTATGATTATTTTTACCAGTGGCGTACGCGGGGGGGGGGGGGCATTGGGCCATGGCCACCTCACGGATGCCAATTTTTCTTTCCTAAAAGTGAGTAAGTTTTGCAACACAAATTTTACTTCAAAAGGTAGCATATTTAGCACCAGATTGCATGTAAGGACACTTAATTTTTCAAAACTTTTCAAAGAGGAGGGGGTGTCTCCCTATGGTACCCCTAACTGATGCCAATTTTTTTCTTTTTAGTTCCTAAAAATACGTAAATTTTGTAACATAAATTTTACTTCAGAAGGTAGCAAATGTGTCACCAAATTGCATGTAAGGACACACAATTTTTCCAAAAATTATCAAAGGGGAGGGGGACACCCCTCCCCTTAGACCTCATCCCCCATGCCGGTGATCACACAATATACTGTATGCCCCCCTTGAGAGAAATCCTGGGTAGGCCACTGATTACTACCATCCTGTAAATTGTTATTATCTAGGAAATTCGGATCGTACAACTCTATATTTATAGTTTGGGAAGGATCGGACGAAAATGTTGATAGTTTCTAAAGATTGTGATAGAAAATGGTTAAAACAGATCTATCACTCAATCGAAAGCAAGACTCATTCTACACCGTATAGAAATATATAACTTCAACGACTTTGGGTTTCACTTAGGAAAGTGGAACATTTTCGAAATCGCTTGGGCACATGCGCCCTTGAGTTAGAACTTCTTAAGTGCTATTCGCGGGTAACATCGCGGTTAATGAATATACACAGAGTAACTGCAATAAATTTACATGAACCAATCTAGGGTGCAGTTGCAGCTTGCATAAAACTGCGCAACAGATTTATGATCTTTTCACTTCGTGGATACCAACTAAGCACGATACCCCTCGTAAATCTGACTTACGTAACTTTTGTGAGTAACTTATTCTTTTTAAATCCGGCAGGGCCACAGTACTGAAAGTGTATCGAAAAAACCTTCCTGCTTCAAAGAGCCCTGATAGTAATGAGTGATTCTTTCTTACCGTTTGTAACACTTTGTCTCCATCTTTCTCGCCACCTCTCAAGTGATCTAGCGTACCTTTCCTCTATATCTGCTCTCTCTTGGACCATTTTCATAAAGAGTTCACAAGATCTACCAGAAAACAGAGCAGAGAGAAAATACCTTTTAACAGTTATCGTAAGCTACAACTCTTGTAAATTTGTTTATTAGGCCATGGCCAGAGCCAGGTAAGGGCTGATCCCTTACTCCCCCACCTAGGCACACAACACTCTTATCCAATATTTTTAAAACTTTCTAATACCATGATTGCAAAATCAAGTAGTTACAATAAATATTTTTGGACTAGCTCATCTAAAATCGTCGCCAGTATTTTAGGTTAATTAAAAGTAATCCTTAAAATATTGTTGGCGTTGCTGCACTTAATATTTGTTCTATTTTATGACTAATATTCAACACTTACTTTTCTGAACATTTCTGTCCGCTTAACGAAAATATGATCAAAAACGAAATGGCGGCCACAAGCAATACAAGATGTTACAGTTATGAAAAACAATAACCTTAAAAATATTTTTAACACAACTGACCTTTATATATATATATATATATATTAGTTTATTGTTTGGATTCGTTGTACTTATATATATATATATATATATATTATCAAATTTTAGCTCTTCTGCTTGAATTCATGTCAACCAAGATGACGAAAAAACAAAATGGTCTCCGATATAATAATAAAAAGGCACTATAAAAATAAGGAAAACAATCATTCCAGTATTTCGACACTATTGTTCTCATAATCTTTTAACAGTTTGTAATGAATATTAAAACTTGTTTCTCTTCAATTTTCCATCAGGAGAGTCTCAGGATCAAATTCAACAGGCATTAGCTGTTAAAATAACAATAAAAAGTAACAATTAAGCTGTATTTTCCCTGTATGAGAGACAATTTTTGTTTGCAGCAATCTTGGTTGACCTGGATCTTTGCAGCATGTTCAGAAAAATACGTTCTGAATATTCATCTGAGTATATGAACTGATATTAGAGCAATTGTATGAAAAATGTTTTTAATAATATCTGCCCCCATTTTGTGTATGGTGGTTAGCTATAATGGATAAACACCAGAGTAGTTCCTGCTTTCCCTTATTTCATGGTCAAGGGACCACTACGTTTTCATAAAATATTCGGGGTTGGGGTTGCGTTGATGGGGTGACGGGGTGCTTAAAAAGAATCTTTGGCCCATGGATATATCTGATATAATAAATCTTAGTAACAAAGATGTATAGCCAAAAAGAATTACTAGGATGGACGATGTTACTCTAAAAAGTATCTTTCATGCCTACACCGTAATTGCTTTATCCCAATTTAGTGACGTGACCAATCTGTTTAAAGCACAGAGGAGAAACTAAAGGATTTTAACTCTCCTGAGAACAAATCACAGATACGTATAAATGCAAGTGCCGAGAAAGGAAAGCTATCTTGAAGGAGATGGCCGGGCAGAACAATAAATGGCATATGGCGTACGGCATGTATACTTATGGAACGTTCAATTTGGAAGTTGGGGGGGGGGGGGTCTGTGCTGAACACTTTTGCCGGAGAAGGTGTGTCAAATCCAGCAATTTCAGGCAGTGTTATACTGGGCTTCTTCACGTTATTCAAATATTATGTTACATCTTTGAACTTATACTGTATATGCCGGTTATGTAAAAGTCTTGGAATATAAAAATTATTACGGATCATTTAACATGACTTTACTAAGATGTGACCAAGTATACCCTACCTGGCAGGATTGGATGCACATGTTTAATCCACCATGAAGGAGCACTAATCTATTTTTTTCTCGGGAATGGACGGAAGACTCTTACTATCATAGCATATTTGGCCAAGACAGTCTGAGGTGGTATGGAAGGACTGTAGGTTACAGCCCACAATAATTGTCAATGGAAGGTTTTCACGACGTAACCTTGCCTGTGCCTAGGATCTGTGTAAAATTACCAAAATTCCCAAATCCAATCGCTAAATGGTTTTAAGCCCCCCCCCCACCCCCCGCCCACTTTCAATCTAAGAAGCTTTTTGACAGCTCTTTTTTCACCATCATACATTAATTACTTGATATTCATCTAGAGTTTCTATGTCAAGAAAATCTGACGTAAACTGACCAAATTTCTACACCAGAATTGCGGTGGCCACTGACCCCATCGGCGAAAAGATGAGTTTTATCGCATTACCTATATCTGCCAAAATCATGGTTAAACCTATTTTGTGGCTTACTGCAGACCAGTATGTAAGGGGAGTTAGGGGTATAAGGACGGACTTACTTTCATATATCCATGAACCGTAGTAAAAGAAAGAAAAGAACAACGGGAAAGAAACATGATACGGCTTGTTTTTTTTTTTCTTCTTTAATTTTAGAAAGACTAAACAACGCCGCTCCACCGAGGGTTTGGGTTTACAGGGCGTCTTGGGGTCGTTGGTGGGGTAGATGAGCAACGTTCCATGGCAAACAAGGGGTGAAGTCTTGAACTTGAGCTCAACACATTTAAAATATACGTGGCATTTAATCATTATCGAATAGCATTAGATGCACATTAAACAGATGACCACAAGTATCGCTATTTGATCATCTTTATACAGTACCATAATTCCAGTGCTCTGCTAAAGCTGGTAAAAGGCCCTGGACAGATATATCCTCCTTTAAAAGTGTGTGTCGGGAAGAGGCAATTTTGCATTACTCGGTGTGTACATAACCTATAACTATTTTTTATTCGCCAACATGACCCTCCAGTCTCAGAATGTCAAATATGGTACTTTCCATAGATCTTGTCAAGGGCGAAGTATAGGGGAGGGGATGGATGAACTTCAACCCCCTTTGTCCATGACAGGTGAGCCAAACCTGTTCCTTGGAGTATTACTTTGATATGACTCCTTTTTTAAACAGGGATCACTTTGAATTGTAGTTAAGTTTCTTTGGAATTGTAAAAAGGAGTGAAAAATTACCAAAATTACTTTCAGAAAATGTCAACTTTTGGCGCGCTTCGCTTTTATCCGTGGCAAGTTGCAGTGGTGTCAACATTCCCCCGTTCCCCATTGTGGAAAGTAGAGGGGGTATAATATCGTCCCCCCTCAATATTTTCCAGAACCTGGAACAAATATAGCAGGTACATGTTTTACTTTAATTGCTTACAATGTAGCTAATTGAATAAAATCAATCTCAAAAATTGCAAAAGTAGCCATTTAATGGATTAAAGGGTAAGAAAATGCCTCAGATTCCACCTAGATCTTCTGGAATTCAAATTTCCCCGTGTCCTTAAGCGGGCCCGGATCCCTCCTTGATAGGGCTTTGCGGTTTGCACTTCCAATGAAAAAGTTCCCTGTTAATAATTATTGCATTTAACAGAGCGCAGGCATTAAAACACTGATCACGGAGTGATTTGTGATCCCCGTGGTTATCTGTTGTTTTATTTCTACAACACATCAAGTGATTTTAAGAAATAAAAATTTAAAATTAACCCTTTTTGAGAAGTATAAAATTTAAATACATGGCATCTCACACTAACGAAGTTAATGTTTAGAAGCAATTTACAAGGCATTAGAAGTTTGGTAATAGCAATCTAGAAGGCATAGGCTTTTTGGTGAAAATCTCAATGGTACTCTACTCGTCAACCAAAGATAGCCTCACATTAAGTAATCGTAATATTACCTCACCTTTCCTTCTTCTCGGGCTCCTCCAGAAATAATAATTTTCCCATAATCGCACGTCATACCTAACATGTGGTCCACCGATTGAGTACGTGAAATGGTGCACTTTCCAAACACTGAACCTACCTATTGAAGAAGGTGCATTCGGGCAAGCCTAGGGTACCTATAAGACCAGTTCTCACATACACTTTGTTTCCTGAACTTGTATGGGCAGCCCAAAGCAACCCAAATACTAGGTCAGCAGACTGCGACTATACATGCGAGCCTTTTCTGTATCATGCAACAAATGTACAAGAAAAATATTCATGACCTTTACAGAAAATTTTGCATGCCTCGCAAATGCATGATATCACTTGATAAATGTTAGGGAAAGGCAGGCAGAGTACAAAACACACGGGACGATGGGGCACTTATTACTATAATAACCGAAAACGGCATTCAGGGAGATTTTTAGGATAGCGAAAAATATCAATCTTCCTCTTCCTCTCCTACATAATTGCCAGTAAATGAAAGCACTAAAAACAGCCCTCACTTCTAGAATAATGTCCCCTTTTTAAAGGAGCCATCGTGTTCGTAGGTCTAATGGAGATATTATAATTTAAAACACTAAATGCACTTCAGGGATAGGACTGCACTTTGCAAGTTTCATTTATGAAAATAGATTTCTAGCGATAGATTTCAGATATTTTGAAATGCAACAACGAAAGTTTCAAGTTGTTCAGATATTACTGACCTTTGACCCTGCCGGAGGTCTTCGAGAACCTTTTTGTAGCCACCCAACTTCCAGAAAATTACATCATCCATTGGCTTGTTACTCCGTTGTATACGTCCCTGCTCTCCTCCCCATAGTGCTATCGTTTCACGTCATGGTGTGACTACAACATGCGGTGTAAGGGCAAAATGTTTCAACGATGAAGCGTGAGTAAACTTTGCCCAAAGGCCCACCTATTTCTTTTGAAATTGCACTGTGACTTAACAAACACTTCGACGTCGCTCGCGTCGCACAACTCTAATGCGCGGATAGCACACGCATTACAGTGCGCTTGGGGATTGACTAAAGATCTCATGCATATGATGTCACAGAACAGAAAGTGTGCCCTCTGCTAGAGTTGCATGCGTATCATTACAACTTACACCAACAAATGCAGACAGCTGATTTAAGTACTGGTATAGTACGCGCAAAAGTGGGCTGAGCGTGCGAAGTCTACGTCGTACAGTGTGCTTCCACTAAACTAAATGCTAGGAAAGATCATTCTACAATAATGTTTTGAAGCCATCATAGAGGGTCAAGTGATGTACATTAATTTAAGTCGATTCCACGGCAACAGAAACGCGTATCTAGAAGTGAAAACGCTGCGTCTCTTCGACCTCTTGGACGCTACTTGATCGCTATCACGCGTTAGTATACACGCCATTGCGCCGAGGTAAAGTTGCCTTAGCAACTTCATGAAAGCCTACATCACAACAGCCGTATAAACATATAGACCTTTTGCATTGACGTCACGCGACGTCAGTTTGGAGGAAAACCATGCCCGGACGAATGAGGGCAAACCGTGCCAATGGACGAATCAGCTTATTGGAAATAGGCCACACCCCTAATTCCAAAATGACAGCTTTTCGACCCTTTTTTGAAATTCTGACAGCGGATTATGAAAGAACAGGCCAAATATCCCTTGTCCTCGTAATCCAAGCCTTAGATCATGAACGTGACCTTGATTTAGAAACAGACTTCTTTGAAAAAACTGATTTGCCCACAACCATCCTGTGAAAAAACATTTTGCTGCCCGGGCGGCATAGATCTCGCACGCACGTGTAGTAGACTTACGCGCGTATACGATTGGTTGACAAATCAGCTGTCTGCATTTGTTGGTGTAACTTGCAGTAAAAAATGTTTTCTTCCAAAATGACGTTCGCGTGACGTCAATGCATAAGGCCTATACAGAGCACCAATACACCGCTTACCGTGTAGAAGGCCTCGAGGCACATCACTGGCCAAAATGCACAGTGTATGTGCGCGCTCTTGTGCTAGCTTCCCTTTATGCGCCTTTTTGTTTTTGTGTCAAAATGACGCCTTCGACTCATTGTACAGAACATCTGTATTACATGTGATGGTCAGTCAGTAACAAGTACGCCTACTCTGTGTACGTTCAGTGACGGTAATATCACGAATGTTAAGCAGTCAAAGCGTCCCGACGCACCATTCGAAATGCGGTCACACGCGCTGCCCTTCGAAAATGTGGAACCGCTCCTAAAATCAAGAAAAGTTGAAAAAAAATCTCGATCATACAATAATAGTGTAAAGACTCCCTACTCAGGTAATTACAAGAAACATTAGAAATATAATGGGTATATAGTAACGAAAAATTGCTTTAGCGTTACAATACTTTAACTTCAAGATCAGTAGATACGCGTTTCTAGGGTAGTAGAATCGTCTTGGGTAAGCTAACCTACATCACGTGATCCTCCAAATCGGCTTAAATTTCGAGGCGTATTCCACATTGACGTGCGTACTCCAGTTGCATAGCTCAGAGTGTGCTTCATTGTTTGTCCTCCAAAATGACCTCACGTTATGTCAATGCATAAGCTTTGTTAAAGCGCTGCCACGTTTGCAACGAGCACAAACTGTGCCCTTTAACACTAGAAGGAAATGTAAGTGCGTCCAAACGTCCAAAAGAATCAGTAATTACACACCAATGAGCTTTTAAGGATTGTGCGGATGACGCCACAGGGAGTGTAAACGTTATATGACTTCATAGAACAAAGATATTATAAGCATAGATACCAAACTCCTATATCTACACTGTTACGGAAATCAACTCCTCGCGGAGGCGCAAATATCGGACAGAAGTGAGGATTTACATATGCGCTTTTCTATTTGGTGATGTGCTTAAGGATTAAATCGCATTCGACGGACTATTATTGGTGAATAAACCGTCGAGACTCCAAATAGCAAAATAACGGACGAGGCCTATTATTTATTTATTATAAATAATAAGCACGTATTACAGAAAATACAGAAAATACCACAGTTAGAATAACGTGGCTTTCCTGAGCCTTAAATTCGCGTAGAATGCAATTCTCTGTGCTTCGTCATCCGGAATAATTGACGCACGCTTCTGCGAGCTTGGAAAACGGACGCGCTAGTTGCTATCCCGTTGTGAGCGCGTGAGAAATTAAACACGCAAATAAAAGTGCGTTATTTGAAGGTGCCATAAAAACTGACCTATAAATAAGCTATGAACATCAAACCGGTCATTGTGCGTTCATGTTCAAGTGTAGCCCACTAAAGTGTCAATGCCACAAGGAAGAAATAAACTTCTTCTGCTAAGTGAAATTTACTGCGGAGTGATACCTCTTAGGTTTACAATGTTCTGAAATAGAAAGTATTAATACTTTTGTAAGACATTCATTTGCATGCATGTTTTCAAAATGACTGAACAGTAATCAGCACTTCCGCCCCAATATTTTCGCCTCTATGAGGAGTTTACGCCGCCATTTAAAGTTTCTAATCTATGGGTGCGTTTTAGTCGACTGTTAGTAGGCGTGGCCTAGTTCTAACAGAACTAACAACCAGTTAAGGCTATTAGTTCTGTTAGATGATTACCCTGGCGAATGCGTCGTTCTGGTGACGTCACAATAGACCTGTCAATCAAAATCTAACACTAACAGTTGACAAAAACGCA
>WURT03651264.1:0-19026 GCA_009936505.3 Holothuria glaberrima
CCCTGTAGCCCCCCCCCCAGAACGGCGATTCACATATGGTGAAAATGCCCCCCCCCCCCGTCTTTGGAGATTAATCCACGCTCTTGACTTTGGGCAACTGTTTGAGATTCGGGCAAAAATTTTCTGCCCCCAAAAAATTTGAAGAGTCCCGTACGCTTATGCTCCTGGTGGCTGCCCTCGGCAAGTGGGGGCTTAGCCCCTTTCCCCCACCCCCTTGTTGGGCAAATCCTGAATCCATCCCTGTGTACTAGACACGTCATTTTGATGAATGTGATGCATTCACACAAGTTTTACAAGTATTTAGGATCCGTACCTTGAGATTTCGTACTTACCAAGGTTTTCAGAGTTTAAACGCTTGTGATCTCCAATGACCTTTTTCCCATCCACAACAACAGCAACAGTATTCTTGTTGTCAATATGGCAAACACGTGTAAACCATGTGAAAACTGGTTTCTACGCTTTCTATCATGAGTTAGCTTCTTATACAAAGTTTTCATAGTTTAGCCTTTAGTGACCTTTGACCTCCACAAAAACTGTAAGTTTTTTCTAGTCAGTACGACATATCTGCAAGCAATGATTTAAAAAGTGTACATGCTTCCTCTCCTGAGATGTTCTGCTTACAATGTTTTCAGAGCGTGACCTCTGGTCACATCAGATAACGTTTGACCTCTACCAAAACTTTTATGCATCTACATGTTAAGTATGAGAAGTAGCCTATCGATGCGTCCTGTTCTTAGAAATCGTGTTTTCAAAGTGTGAACTCCGCGGTAACCTCGGGTAACCTATGACCCCAACAAAAATGATAGGTTTCTCCTATTCCATGTAATTATGAATACAATGACAAGTATAGGTACTCATGCTTCCTGGATTGAATATCAAGATAATAAGGTTTTCAGAATTCGGCCTCTAGTGACACCAAATGATCTTTGACCTCCACCAAAAACAGTGGGATGTTTAACTCGATATGAGCATCTTCATACTAAGTTTGAAATTTATCTATGCCTATCTTGAGATATCATGTTAACAAAGTTTTCGTCGATTGACCTCCGGTGATCTCAGTAAGTTCTTTCTCTAGTATGGAACATCATTATACCAAATATGACAATGTCAGCAGGAATTTTTGAAGATGGTCCAAAATCACTGCAAAAACCCCAGATTTAAGAAAAATTTCTCGCTGCGGACCCACATTCCCCAGCGACTTCGGCGCTCGCGCTCAACTGCTTCCGTCGCCGACCACAGCTTTCCAATATGCAGCCCTTGACACTTTAACTGCCGATGCCCTTGGCTATGTTCATGTAAAACTACCCACAAAACATTCCATTGTTTTTTTTTCTTTTTTTAAAGTATCATATACTCTATAACCTACAAAATCGACACTACCTTACTTTTCACACTTATGACAAAGTTGAGGTGGACTTGTCCCAAACCATCGACAAAAATGAAACCACATAAAAGAAAGAACCATATAAAGCAGGATATAAGTTTCTATATCCTGCTCTATGGAAAGAACAGGCATCTGAGGAAAGTAGGAAAAATTTCTGTGTGAACAATATTGCATTTAAAACTAAAGAAAATCAGTAGGCTGCAATTTCATGTCTCAAACGCTGTCTTAAAGCTGTTTTCTTCGACTAGCTTCGCGCGCACCCGTTTTCAAATGTTACAATTGTTTGGGAATTCGGGGTCCTGTAGACCATTTCGCTTGTCATAGCTTCTTACCCTTTTCCATTATAATTGAAACCACCAATGTCGCATGGTCATGCACAACGGAGGGGGGGGGGGGTCCCCCAGAAATTTTCAAGGCAAAATTTTAATCACCATCATCTGTGTACATGGGCGTATATACATGAATTCGCAGGGGGTGTGAACTATTTTGGGACCAACTACATTTCTTGGAGACCGACTCCCATTGACATAGTTTTACGATCCGAATTTCCTAGATGATTACAATATACAGGACGGTAGTAATAATCATAGGCGCAGTGGGGTACCCAGGATTTCTCTCAAGGGGGTCATGCAGTATGTTGTGTGATCGCCGGACTGGGGGAGGGGTCTAAGGGGAGGGGTGAAAAATTGGGTGTCCTTATATGCAATCTGGTGCCACATATGGCACATTTTGAAGTAAAATTTGTGTTATAAAATTTACGTATTTTTAGGAACTAAAGAAAAATGTCGTCAGTGAGGGGTCCAAGCCCAATCCCCCCCCCCCGCCAGTGTGCGCCACTGTAACAATCTCCCATTAGGGATCCAGCAACCCAAAGCCGGCCAGAACCGAAGTTTTGTAGAAAGGATGTCGAAAGAAATTTTGAAAATTTAGGTGTCCTTACATGCAATTTGGTGCCAAATATGCTACATTTTGAATTGGAGTTTGTGTTAAAAAATTTACATATTTTTAGGAACAAAAAAGTGGCATCTGTTGAGGGAGCATGGCCCAATGCCCCCCCCTCCCTGCCTACACCACTGCATAGGCTTACGGGACTCTTCCAATTTGGGGGGGGGGGATTTTTTCCCCCGAATCTCAAACAGTCGCCCGAAATTCGTTGCAGCTGAGGTGCATAAAATATAGACCACTAAACCACTACATGCGTAAAAAATTCGGGCAATCTTTTCACTTTTACTTCATCTCTGCCGGAATTTCAGTTTGAGTAAGGTATCAAATGTTGTTCATGTCTTGTCTACTGTTACAAAGGCGTTCTGAACTGGATTTAAGACCGACTTTTTGGCGCTCAGAGACCGACTTTTTGATTTTCATGGGAGGGGGAATTAACACTGTGTTATTTGACTTACTTTTTAAAGATTGTTTAGGTGCAAGCCGTAAAGCATGCAAAGTGTCATTTCCGGTACCGTAGTAGAAAAGCGCTTAGCCGAAGGATACTTTATTAGCTTTCCTATTACTAATATCGCTAAAAAAAAGTCTAAAAATGCGATTTTTTCATCGCGCTTCGAGCAAATGCACTCTGAGTTCTTAAAATATTGTTCCAAAGCCCAAGGAACCCTTGAAATAATCCATTCTGTTCTCCTTCCTCAAGCCCTCTGCATTACCAGTCTCGTGATTATCAGACTGTTGGTCATACGGAGTAAATCTAATTGAAAAAAGTCAAGTTGTAACTTTGTGGTCTGTTAAGTATTTAATTGAAGTTGAAGCTAAAATTCCCCAAAGCTTCCGGGCTTCGCCCTCTGGAACCCACACGAGGTTCTGCCTCCGGAACCTCTCCAGGGACTATTAGGCAGGTCTCTGCACCCCATGCGGTTAGGGGGAGCGCGCCTTTGGCGCCGCTTGGACGTTCCACCCGGGTCCCCCCCCCCTCCCCACTTTCAAATCCTGTCTCTGCTCTGGGCACTTCATATATGGTTACAGGATGCCGTTTACTCGAGAAGCAAAAAACTGAATAGACCTTTTTCTTGGGGCAGAATCATCCCCGTTTTTCTAGACATCCGTTCGAGAAGTAGGATCAGCATCAACTCCAAGCCTTCATAATACGGCCTTCAAGTTGTTCCTTGTATGCTGGTAATACTCCTTGAGGGAAAAGTTCCAAGAGGGTTCGACACAAGTTCAACCGTACCCTTCTCAGGCTGAAAATAACACCAAGACGGTGGATTGTCTCCTTATGTTCTGCAGCGTACAGAGAGCCTCATTTCACCATAGAGCCAGATTTCACGAACAAACAACTAAGGTTTCTAAACCGGTATTATTCAGTGATAAAATCACTAGTATAGGCTTTCTGAATGAATTCTTTTAAAGAAGCAATGCAACCATAGGCCTATACGTGGTCATACATCAGTAGGTAGAAAGCCTACTAAAATCTATTATGGAGAGGTTACTGTCAAAAAGCTATAAGAAAATTCTTAGGTCTGTATTTACAGATTGGAATTCCCAGCTAAGTCATCAAGAAGGAAATATTTCAGCTTCTTTCATCTCCAGTCACCTGTAACGATTCAGTCACCCAATTACGGTCCTTGCAATTCTTTGTCCAAAACAGCGAGTTTTGAAAAAAAATCCATAACAATAATTCTAAATACGTCACTGTATGGTTTTGAAAAAACCAACACAATGTAATCCTAACATGCGTCACTGCATGCATTACAACGATTATCAGAAACTGCACTCAGTGGATAAAGCAAGTAATTTGGAGGTCAGCTGTACTGACTTTGGGACTTCAGTACAGCTCCCCTTTTAGGCCACACACTACTTAGAATATGTATAGAAGTCTTGAACTTTTTTGCCTATATTGTGTTGAGCTTTCAAGTTTCAAGTATGCTACTTGATGGCGAACTTGTCTTGACAAAGCTGTTACTGTTTACTTCAATGGTCTGTAAACTATTCCTGGATCAAGTTGAAAAATGTATGAATGAAAAAAAAAACGAATAGCCTACATAAAAATATTCTTTCATCAACGTAAGTTGTATAGAAGAGTATTCTCGAAGAAGATGAGACGAAGAGATGAAGTAAACATTGACAGACTATTTTGGACACCTCTCTAGTTTCCCGATGGAGAATATCATGAGGCCACCTGCCAGTGAACTTTTTGAAACGTTGGTATATCATTGAGTGACTTAATGTGTCGTCAGAAAATGTGATCAGCACACTTGTCGCTGACAATGACAACAGGTATAGCCATATTTTACACACTTGTGTTGATAATCACAACAAGAAGGGACTATGTCCATAATTTTCAAAATAGACTTTAAAGGGCAATTCTCGTCATCCCAGACAGTTCAAATTCTCCCATCTAAGGAACTTGTAGTTTCTTCCATAACTATAGAAAGCCTTTTCTGCAGACACAAACCGTTTGTGTCTGCACAAGGAGGAGCTTTCTACAGTTATGGGAGGAGATGACAAACCTATTTTATTGCTTCAGGCGATGTCATGATAGGCATACAAGACAATACTGTGTAATCCAAACACTCTCCATTTGAATTTTCAAACTTTAATGTCAGTCAAAGAGCAGTAACCAACTGAGAATTTTTAACCGCACACAAATGTCCTTTGGGGTGAACTGACTGTCTTCCATAAGCTGATTAGGGAAACATACCCAACAGGTCACACAATAAACATAAGATCAAAAGTTAGTTTAACTGCGTAGTGAGTGTCGTAGGCGCATGAGAAGGGGGTGACTTGAGGTCGGCAGCCCCACTCTCCCCCACTCTCTCGATCTCAGGGCAAAAAAATGTTTCCAGAGCAAAATTTATTTCATGATACTTTTTCAAAAGCCCCACTGGCTGGGGCGAAAACCAAAACATTAGCCCTCGAAAGAGTTCTGCTCCCCGAAGGGACAATAAGACTTATTTCACCAACCTCTCGACCTTCACACCTTTACATTATGAGCCTGACATGCTTGGCTCCATTCTGAATTAACTGTAAAGAACAGAAATTACACTACGTGACATTAGCCAAATCTCGGAGGCCGAGATTGCTTGCCAATAAGCCTTAAGGGAAACTTCAGGCTTAACACATTCCTCACCTTTGTAAACAACTGGGTAGGTGGGCACACTGATTTTTGTCTCCGTTTAATGGACCTACGTACTAAGTTAACTTACACTTTTTAGCGAATGATTCCAATTATTTTTTTAGGGGAGGGGGGGTTCTTAACAGAAATTAAACTTTGCAAAGTCTCTGAAAGGTGTAATTCAAAACGGTGGCTGAATTATTTAAGTAAGCGAAAAAGTTTTCAAGTGATAGCAGAGAAACTGTCCTAATACAAGTATGCGTAACATTGTGACGTCATCACAGCTTCTTACAAGTCATTTTTGCAAATGGCGTCCCTTGTTGTTACCGAAACAAATGACAATAGAACAAGTGCAATGATGTTGTTTTACACTATGACTTAATATATGGTTGTATTTGCCTCATCATAAACATTTGCTTTGAAGTTGCTCTTTGGGTTTCTATCTCTAAATTGCTCGAATATGAATGAACGTAAAGTATGCATGACATCACCATATTAATTGAATAAGTTAGCCTTTATTAAAATGACAGTTACTATTTCCCTGAAACCTCCACTTCCATGACCTACTGAAGTTAATTAAATTTAAAATAAAAAAGACACACTAAATCAATTATACCTCCCAATTAGCCCTCGTTTCACTTTGCTACGTGGCGAAGCATATCAAAGCATTATTGATTTGCCATTTGGAATCACAGACCCTCGAAAGCCCGTTTTGCCAACGTCTCTGCGTGTTCCATTTTGTACTTCGTTTCTTTCCGGCCGTTAGCTTTATCTTTTGATACGAAAACATGGATCCTAGTTCGTAATATCATCGTGTACAACTCATATGCATAGTTATAGGAGTAATTGAAGAATCTTATCGAGCAAGATCTGTTAACATGACAGCTCAACTTTTCAGATATGTAAAAGACCCTCATGAACACGCGGAAACAGATACTGGATATCAACTGAACTATGTTGATGTGAGCAAGAATTTGCAATTATTCTTACTATTCAACATAATGTGCCCATGTAAAAGAAAAAAAAAACAATTGCTTCGTCAAAAACAAAAACGAAATAATTTTTCTGTTTAATTCCTATTCCCTTTGGCACTTTGTCTACGGGTATGGCAAACACAATCGGTTAACTGGTTTCGTATCGTACTACCGTATAAACTTTGAACTTGACTAAGCACAAAGTCTGAGAACAAAATCCAGGCTAAACTGCTGAAGCAAATCTTCAAAAACATGCGCTCTCGGGCTCTCATAAAAGTTTACGACAAAGCTTAGCCTACGGTATTTGGAAGAAATTCAGTTAAAAAGGTTAGGGGATGTAGGAAAGGGTGACATGGTACAACGCACTGTTCCAATTGCAACAAACCTTTCTTAAGTTCTCTACAACAATAAACTCACATTGAACTTAGATATGGAATCCATATTGAACAACTTATAATGAAAACAAGTTAAAAATAAAACTTAAGAAGGGTGGCTCAAATTTTACAGTCTTGAAATGTAATTTTTTTTATGTAAACAGATGGTCCATAGCATCATTAGAAAGTATCAAAATAGTAACATACTGCTACCATACATCGTAAAGTGAAACATAAAACCCTTATATCAAACCAAATGTCTCACAAATTTAGACACTCTTGATATCAGAAACGACTGTTCTATTTAGTGACCTCTGACCTTTATACTTCATTGACTGAAAATGTCGTGTGTTCATAATTTCAGTTCTCTTTCAAAAACAGTCATCATGCTAGCCATCACGCCATTGAAGAGGCAAAATGAACATTTTTTTCTTTTTTTTTTCTTTTAAATTCCTGCTTTAATTTAACTTTAACAGATTTTTCTGTCTTTTTTATACCTGACATATTAAATGTATCTATTCATACACTGGCAAGATTTTGGAGAGGGTGGGTCAGGGTCTTCTCTCTATAGATAAGAAGGAAATTAAGCTTCTTAATACCAGGGAGTTGCCATTTGACGTCAAATAGCAACTCCCTGGTCTGACTCTTTAAAATATGTATAGAACCAGATTCGCAAGAATTCAGGAACGAGGGAATTCAGGGTTTATAATCTAGAAGAATTTGGGAGGCTTATATGACCAAATCGGGAGGAAATTCACTGCTTTTCCACTCGCAAAGGGGTACGGGCGCAACACTTGTGGGTAATCCACTGAATCCGCTACTTGCACTTTTAAATAATGGCTTTCACATATACCTTTACATTATTTTAGCCTAAATGTTTGAAATTCTGTTGAAGACTTAATTTGTGTATTCAAATAAATTTTATGTATAATAACTAACTTAAGGGTTATTTGAAAGATATCCCTAATTTGCAGAAGTAGAAAGTAAAATTTTGACGTTATCTTGAAAATGAACATTTAGATTTAAATGACATCCTAATTCACTTATACATATCTTGGCTTCAAATAGAAGGGTTTTTTTTAACATGAATTATATATACTGTATAGGTTATCTGAAATTCGATTTGAACTTAACTTTAATAATTTCAAATATATGCGTCTTCCACATTTTAGTGGTTTCTGAAATTAAAAAAAAAGTGGGAAGCCTCCCTGACAATGAAATCGATTTGAAGAAGACATTATCTTTCATATTGGTAAAGAGTAACTTGTGTAGTCAGTCAGTACAGTGTGCAGCTTACACAGAGTTGTGTCTGTTGTGTCTGCACATGGCTGTGAGAAGTGTGAATACGCACAGACCATTGAAGCTCTTTTCAGGAGGTGCGTTAGACAGGTTCTTTTTTTTAATTGGGTGAGAGCTTGAAGTAAGCGTAGTCGATTTTTTTTTGTGCCAGATTTGTTGCACTTTAAATATGCTGAACCTAGGTCTGTAATAGCGATAATCGCAATACTAGTTTCCCCACGATACAACAGTCGATATCCTTTAAGTACGTACGGTATCACGATATCAAAAAAGAAGAAAGCAGAAGTAAACGAGCCCATTGTGTTTTTAAGCGATATTTATAAACGTTTATTGTAGTTTTTTTATGATTCAAATACACGATCCGATTAGCCAGTGTCATCATCTTGACTTTATGTTAACACGTTGCTATGAAAAATGTCAGATTATTTACAAAACACACAACTTATAGGCCCCATAGACTTAACATTCGTTGGATATATTTTTATAGCCTCATATTTTGATATAGCCTATACGCATTGCCCTCATGTCAGAGGGTTACAATTTTACTGTCCCTTTAAAAAGCAACACTATGTTGTCAAATGAGTATGTATCATTGGCTGAAATTTAGAAGTCTGAATCTAGGGAGGGTGGTATGCGTCAACGTCGCCGTAGGCGCTGGAGGAGTGCGAAACGCTCCCTGACGGTGTGGGGTCCATTAGCCTGCCCTTGGACCCCAATAATACTATTTGACTGGGGCTCAAAAGGGAGGTGCCCAGAAGCTCTCGGGTATTTACAAAATTGTGAGCATTGGATTGAAGCATTTGACTGCTTCTAACCAGGGAGTTGTCTGTTGCAACTCCCTGTTCTAACGGACACTGGATGCGCACTAACCACACTACAGAAAAGATACCTCTACCATCTGACCATGTTCCTATGTTACGATGGGGTCGAGGGGCAACTCCCAAGTAGGGGTCAGGGGGAGACGTCCAGGAGGCGCTAGGCCATTTCTAAATTCTGAGCATTATAATAACTCATTTAACTATTTCCAAAAAGGGATGCATAGGCTAAATAGACCACAACCCTGATACTTGTACCATACCTCTTGTTGGCCTACGTCATCTGCACATACAGTCACTCAGTTTGAAGATGAAAGGGGTTTGTGGTAATATATCTTTATAACGCCTGTAAAATACAGAATTTTATGATCACAGGGTAGGGATTAAGTGGAAGTGATCCAACTTTCAAATGACGCCGCAGGAAAGCATTTCACCCAGTCTCTTGAAATGGCACTGAATTTTCTCTAAGCAGACCTCGAAATTGGAACTTGACTTTTATTTTGTACTTGTATTTGTATAACAGTGGCGCATGAAGTTAATAACACTACGACGGTAGCCAGTGGCGTACGCAGGGGGCCATTGGGACATGCCCTCCCCCTCACGGATGCCATTTTTTTCTTTTTTACGTAATTTTGTAACACAAATTTTTACTTTGAAAGGTAGCATATGTGACACCAGATTGCATGAAAGGACACCTAATTTTTCAAAAGTTTCAAAGGGGAGGGGGACACCCCTCCCCTTAGACTCTCACCCAGGCCGGCGATCACACATCAAACTGCATGGCCCCCCTTGAGAGAAATCCTGCATACGCCACTGACGGTAGCACAGAGGGTTATAACCAGTCAGGGTTAGGATCAGAGTTTGGGTTAAGGTTTTAGCCAATCAGAGTTAGGCCTCATGCGTATGCATGTATCAAAGCTTTCAAATGCTCCCATATGAAAGCGTACAAATTTTCCTAACTGATTGTGCCATCGTCACCCTCATGATGGTACAACGAGGAATTTGGGGTGGGAAAAGTGGCTGTTGGCATAGGGGTTGCTTTGAAACGATACTAGGCCTACTCAAGTTGTCTTAAACTCTGAACTGAAAATGGAGCAACGATGAGTGGGCGTAAAGCTCGCGAAAAAGTAGCATTTTAAAGACGCTGCAGAAAGTGTAACTTCATCTTGCATTTCAAAAACTGTCCAAGTTACATAAAAATTCCCTCCCTTCATCCTGTTTCTTCTCGGGTTCCCTTTGCCCTTGGCAGATAATAATTTTAGCTATCCTTCCCAGTCAAACTGTCAGGTGATTACCGCGGTAGACTATGCTACCGCTTGTGACTCGAGAGGATAGGTGGGGGTAGGAGTTACCGATGATAGAGGGTTGAAAAAGTAATCTCGCTCTTGGTGATATGTAATGATAAGAAAACACTAGTGCAACTGGGTGCGCAAGAAGCACGCCGAATTACAGCATAAAGTCATTCATGTTAAGGAATGCTGTATTTCATTTTACACTATTCAAAAGTTATCAATGCGAAAACCGAAAATAATAATAGTGTATTTATTTTGTAATATTTTAAATAAAATAATAATAGTAATACATAGTAAATATTTTGTACTATTTGAAATAAAATAATAAAACAGAGTGTATAAGTTTGTACTATTGTAAATAAAATAGTAATACAAAGTGCATCACTTTGTGCAATATTTTTAAAACCTGGGATGAGGGTGTTGTGTAGGCCACCCCATCGTCAAAATTTCCGCCGAGCTTTGGTCATATTAGCTGTAATTTCTGGATTAGGAAGCCTCAGTGAAAGACAAAGGCTGACACGTGCGACCTCATATCAAAATATAATATACATATGTCAACTGTGCGCATGAATCATGCCATAAACACGTTATACACACCTAATGCAGTTAAGTTAGTCATCTTGTTACGGTTAGCAAGTTTGCCTTCCGTAACATTGCATCACAAAGTCCTTCACATTTCCACAACCCTTTTCTCTTTGTAGGTTACCTCAAACAAATTACGTTAATTATCCTCGTCGTATCAAAGGGGTTCAAATTCAGGGCAAGAAATATACGAATTGTTTTTCAATTTAATACTGTTCCAACTCAAATACCTCCATATCTAGAATTTACTTAAGACTATAGAACTTTGTACTATGTACCCGTCAACCCAAGATGATTGCTACTTGTAAATCCAGCCAAGGTTGGTACCAACCTGTTCTGCTGTGTTCGGTTAAAAGGTGTCGATATTGATAACCGGGATTCTTTCCATCTCAACTGACAAACGTGAACCGCACTTTGTACATAGAAGTGATTAAATAAACCTTCAGTACTGGAACAACCTGCCTTCGATGCTCCTTTCATGTAAATTAGGAACTTCCCTTATAAGAACACCCCAGAGGCGGGATTTGTTGTCTGAAAGTGAAGGAGACCGGGCGGACTGCCCTAACGGCGCTGCGAGAGCGCGAAGCCCCCTGACGGCGTGGAGCCTGTCCAGGGCCCTCCCTAGACCCCTGGTGGGGAATCCGCAGGAAGTTCCGGGCCGGGGTACTTACGAAATTGTAGGCATTAAACTGATGCACTTAAGCTTCAAGTTTAAATGACATTGGGTGGGGACTTGTCAGACCACAAAATTCAGTTTGACTTTTTTCAGTTATATTGTTACTCCGTATGACTAACATTCGGCATGGATCGATAATACAGAAGGCTTGAGGAAGATGGCAGGACTGATTATTTTGGGGGTTTCTCTGAGCTTTGCAACAATAACTTAAAGAATGGGAAATCTATACTACTCAGAGTGTGTTTGCACTAAGCTTTCTCAAATAAATCGAATTTTTATAGACTTTTCAGCGATATTGGTAATAGAAAAGCTAAGAAGACTATCCTCAAGCAGGGGGAGCTTGCATTCCCTTCTTGCTAAGTGCCTGTCTGATATTACGGTACGGCAAATGACACTTTCCGTGCCTTAAAACTTGCATCTCAAAAATCTTCAAAAAATTCGGTAAATTTACACAGATCGATGTGACATAACAATTTTGCTTTAAAAATTTCTGGGGAGGGGAACTGCACCCTTCTCTGCGCACGGCCATGAGACAATGGCGAGCGAGATGTTCTACAGAAAGTAATCCTGAATCCCGAAACAATAAAACGGGAACATGAGAAGCGCATCCACAAAACAGCATTGTTTGAGACATTAATAGTTGCAGCCTATTGTTTTTCTCTCTATGTTTAAACGCAGTAATTGTTCTTAACATAAAAATTCTCCTACTTTCCCCAGGTGCCTGTTCTTTCTATAGCAGAATATATGAACCTATACTATATATATATATATATATATATATATATGGCTTTATGGATCTTTCTTCATATTTGTCGAATGTCGATGGTCTGGGACAAGTGCCCCTTGAACTTTGACAACTGTGAAAACTAAAGTATGTGTCGATTTTGAAGGTTACAGAACATTATGTGATATTTTAAAAATCAATTAAATGTTTTTATGGGTAGATTTTACAAGAACTTGACCATGGGCGTCGGCAGTTTAAGTGCCATGGAATAAATTTACATTGGAGACTGCATCTTGGAAGTTGTGGCTAGCGAAACCTTTAACAGCGAGCGCCGAAGGCCCACCGCCTTAGTCTGGGGACTGTGGATCCACCCCGAGAAAAGTTTCTTAAATGGGACTGCATTTATGTTCATTCTGGATCATTTTTAGAGAAAGTCATGCTTCTCCAAGGTGTAACTTGAAATGCTTTTTGTAGCAGTGGACGGCCGGAATCTGAACCAGACTGAGACGCAATGAACGAAAAGGACCAGAAGAGTACAGCAGAGTCACGGAAGGTTTCTGTATTTACGTGGTTTTCCCTTTTTTATCTTTCTTTGTTGCACGAACTTCTAGGCTTTGTTTAATTAACCTTCAAACTTGGAGCTTCGACCTTACCTTCGTGAAAACTATAAAATAACGCAGAAAACTCACATCAAAATCCTTCAACTTGAATACGATAATACTGTGACGAAAATGCATCTGGAGGGTTTCACCGACGTCACATGATAGCGCGTCTCTTTGGTTTTGAAGGCAAGCGTCCATTGTGTCACAGTAGTATACATGGTTATGCCGTGCGTGTGTGCTGTAAAAAAGCTTACTGCGTGAGTTTTGCCCTTCAGTGCCTGTCTTCTCACTCGAGTTACGTCACCATGAAATACCTTACAAAGAATACGTACAAGACTATACACTATTCAGACATACAAAAATACTTCCATGTAACCTGTAAAACTTAAGTACAGTCTTATTGCCATTAAATTCAGTATCTAAAATACACGTACCTCCCTGATTCTCCACGGGTCTAATTCTCGGTATCCTCTGGACAGTTTAGGTAGCCATAAATTCTTATATTTCCAGTCTAGTGGCGGTCAGGTTGTTTATGAATGAAGTTATGTAGAAGTGTGCGCAAAGAAAACCCTAGTCACCCCCTTTTGTAAAAAACACCCATTGGTGAAGCTGAACAATTAATAGTTTAGTACGCGCTGCTCTAGTGCTAAGCCGAATAAAAATTTTGTTTGGGCTCTATCAGAATTCAGGTGGTACGACTGTTACACTATTGAAACATTTCCCTTAGGATGATAGCAAATTTAAGATAGTAGGCTAATTGTCAGTCAGTTTGATGAGGATGGTGATAGTTGGTGGGGAAATTGAATAGCGGGAAGGGTAGCGAGGGTTTTGGAAATAATACTTTACTCAAGTTGTCATACAGGGAGTAACAACGAGCAAATAACACCAAAGTTTTCCGACGCACAGCAGTACTAATGAGACATCAATTGATATCAGACTCACGAGAGGCACGCCGAAAAAATTATCGAGATTTGCGATTCCATATATATGGGTAAGTTTTTGGATTTTGTTTGCAAGGACAATGGTGCATTTAATGACGTACATTTCTTTAACCCTTATTAGGAGACGCCCATGCTTTGAAAGAAATTTTACGGTGCCAGACCAAATTTTCAACTGTATTAGTTTTCTCTGAGGCAGTGCGCGCTAAGCGCGCCAAGAAAAAATCTTCCTAGCATTTTATGGTATTCGATATAAATGTTTCCTTCATTGAACATTGCAAAATTTAATCTTAATAGGCTATTATTATTCTCTTATAACTTTTCTGGTTCCTCTTCATTTCGCTCATTTTTTGTTATTTTTCTTTCATTAAGCTCTGAAAAGAGGTGGAGGCAAGTACCCCCTTGCCCCCGGTAATCCCACCTATGCGACACCCTCTTCTTTTAATCTTTGATCTCTTATTTAAAGACTCGTGGCTAGCGACACGAAGTCACTTGTCAACACTACAGCTCTGACGTCATATCCCTAAGTTTGAAATGTTTCAGGTACTGCAGCTCCCTGCCTGTGCAAGGAGAACGACTGCATGGTCAAATGTTTAGAGCAGTTACTCAACCTGGGGTCCGCGAACCCCTAGGGGGTCCGTGAAATTTATTTGGGGTTTCATAAGGGCAAATGGGTCCGCAGGGGGTCCGTGAAAAAATAAGGGTCCGAAAAAGTCGAAGAGGTTCGTGAATAATGAAACGAGATATAGTTAAATAAAGACTTTGATCACAGACTCATGAAGAAGCTATTGAGCAATGCACTGAATAAGGACTGAAGTCCAATAATGATAGCCTACTTTGGTATTTCCCAAGGCTATACACTTACGATTTTTCATTTCGATTTAACAAAGATGAAAGGCATTAGTAAAGTTACAACTAAACTTGGATTTTGACAAAAAAAAAAGAGTACCATTTGTAGCCATCTCCGACAAAGAAAAACCATATTTTCCTGACCAACCAGTTTGTATCTGACAACTGATCGTATACAAATTAAAATTTAATGGGAAATATATTTTCCACCAAAATCAAATTGTGCTATGCATACTTGGAAATTCATATTTAAAAGTAAAAATTTCCAAGTATGCCTAGCAATACTTATAGGCTAAGGAAAACTGTATTTCAGGCCCAGAAAAACTGCATTTCTAAACATAAATTCTTGAACATAAATTTACTTCAAAAGTAACATAATAAAAGCACCATTTTGCATTTCTAAGCTCCCTCAAATATTCAGAAAATTTCAAAAGGGGAGGGGTTCCCTCCCCCTTATACCCATCCCCATACAATAGACCCAATAGACCAATAGACTTTGATTTTTCACACAGCTAATTATTTGAAAATGGAATCATGCCCGCCCAATATTGAAAAACAGATCGCCGCTAATGGCAGTCAGAAACAATATTCATCCCCCGCCCCAGATGGGGTGGGGAAGTAGGTCTACTATATTATATGTTGCTGCAAAGGCAAAATGAAGAAAGGGACTTTTTGTTTTGGCGGAAGCTTTTCAAACGGCCGGAATGTGCAAAATTAGAGAATTAGGTACTGTCGTATTGGCAGTGACGGCTTGAAAGACCAATGCTAGGCTGGGTATAATTATTTTGTTGGAGGGGAAAGGGAGAATATTCTTTTCTTCTTGTGGGTGATAGCTCTGGATAGCTTGGATTTTGTCTTCTCCCCTTGACTTTTGTCTTCTCCTCTTGGTGTTTGTCTTCTTCCCTTTACGTCAGTCTTCTTCTCTTCACGTTAGTCTTCTTCTATTGACGTTAGTCTTCTTCTGTTGACGTTAGTCTTCTTCTTTTGACGTTAGTCTTCTTCTCTTGTCGTGTGTCTTCTTCTCTTGGCGTTTGTCTTCTTCTCTTGATGTTTGTCTTCTTCTCTTGACGTTTGTCTTCTTCTTTCGATGTTCGTCTTTTTTGTCCCGATGGCCGCCCATATTACTGAACGTCCTTCACAGAGTATCTTCTCAAGCAAACTGATGTACAGCCTAGTACACAAAAATAATCCAAAACGCTTTGTTTATGGTTACAATACAACTCAGATTTGAGGTTCCCAACAAACGTGTCAGTAGTTCTATTCTTTTAATCCTAGATGGTTTTTGAAAACGTAAACTGTTAATACTTGTTCCATATATATATATGGGTGATCCCATAAATAAGGGAGTCGGAAGATTTGGTGTCCCACTTTACATTATGATATATTTCACCTTCAAATTTGCAGTGCATAAAAGCATTTAAGTAGAGGGAGATGGTCTCAGTCACAAGCTTTAGTGGTGCCTTATATATTCTAAAATGTACTAAACATATCAATGACTCGTTATGATATTATGTGCCAAAAACTGATTTTTTTCCCAGTGTAAGTGGGACACCAAGGGTGTGACATTTAGAAACTTTAGTAGAGCGTTTTTCCTTATTACAATGTGCTGTATAAAACCAATAAATTTTAAATAGGTTTTAAAATGTATCTTTAGGAAGCATTTGAGTAGTACTTTGGAATATATGCATCTCTGCTAATTCTGTTTGTGCAAAATGGAATAGCACTGTGAACAGAGTACAAATTCCCCGTGTAAAACTACGTGTAAATTTTTGGTGTGTCACTGCAAATATAAATTTGACATTTTACTACAATTGTACTTGAAAAAATTAAAAGTATCTTGATGTATTTCCAAGTACTATATAGTCACTATGTAAAAATGCAAAGTTTGCCCAATTACCAAAGCTGTGCATAGTTAAGGTTTGAGAATAAAGTCATCATTTAGTAAACGGGACACCGTGGGACACCAAACGGTGTCCCGCTTGTTAGAGGTACATTTTCCACAAGCTCAACCCACTCCCCTCATTTTATGCATTTCCATTCCATAGAAGATCAAAAAGCATACCATCTATACAACATTGCACATCCATTTTAACTGTGTTCCCAACACGTGGGATCCTTCATTATGATATATATATATATATATATATATGTGTGTGTGTGTGTGTGTGTGTGTGTATGCTTTTCATGTAGGCCAGAGCAAAGACTGTTGTTTTCAGGGCAGAAATGTGGATTTTTATGGCACAGGCACTTTTTTCAGGGTAAACCCTAGTCATGATTGTTTTACCATCAGAGAAAATTTGAAGGGCAATTTGCAAACACTCTCTACTTTTCTGTGAAACTGTCTCCCCAGTGCACCGATACGATTATGTTGCCCAATGTTTCAGTTACAGGACTTTGTACCATCACATACACTAGTCATCTATCAAAATTCACCACTTAGCAAATAAGTTCTTATAATAAGAACCTCAGTATTGATTACGTATACATACAGAAGCTCCACGTATGTTTGTCTTTTAAAAATCGCGGGAAATTGTAACTGATGGCTAAGTGAGTCTTGCAAGTTATTGATAAATGAATGTGCTTAACCAATTGCAATAGAGGATAATGTCATGCATGAAAGCAAAGCACATAGTCTATTAATGATTTGCTTCCCGCCAGAAAAACACTTAACTCAGTTCAAACCACCTGTGTTCTCTTGAACGCAGATTGTTAAAGACTTATTTGAATATCTTAGTAGGCATTCAAGTCTCAAGCCCATCTGCCATACACAAGATAGCCAAACTAACAAGATGTTTCAATGATCTTCCGGTTTTTAGAGTAAGTAAACCTTTTCTTCACTTCGGGTCAGTATATCTTTAAAAATCGTATAGTTTGTGTACGGTATACAAAGACGGGTGTAGGTCTTGAAAACATGCATGCAGGATGAGTAGGCCTAATTAGTACTCGACTACTCCAGAGCGTGCTTCGTCGATCAGCATGTAAGCATGATTGGGAACTGCCCACTAGACTGTAGGTTCACTAGATCGAAAATTCGCGAGACCGAAGAACCCCTGGTCGAAAATCTACTTCGGGTTAGAAGACGGGTTAGAGAAGAAGGGTTAGTATTCTAAGGTGAGTATTCAAGTTAGATACAGAATACGGTTTAGTATTGGCTTAGGATTACTCCCTGTAGGGATAAGGGCAGGCGCGGTTTTACGGGGGTTGGGGGCTTTGGGGACTCAAGCCCCCCCCAAAAAAAAAAAATTAGCTCAAGGCCCCCCCCCAATTTTCCGAGGTTGTGTATTATCTTCATGCTATATTTGCGTGTATTGAGAAAAACAAAATTGCACAATACATTTGTGCACATCTTGGTCCAGTGGATGTAGTTCTTCAAATGTGTCATGCAAGATAGGCATGTGATCAGTTCCTTATATCCCACGTCCACGTAGGTACACGGTACATGGTACACGGTTGTTTTGACTGCATGTAGTACAACAGCCACGCTTTGCCTTGGTACTGTATAGCCACACTGACTGCACTCGCAATACCAGTATGTACGTCACTTGGTGCAGGGTTACATTATATCATGCACAACTAGTTACATGCAGAGTACTAGCGTACTCGAGGCAGATAATCCGGCATGCACCCACGTCAGTAGTACATATTCAATACATACGGTACTAGTGCGACTAGCTACATACAGTGCATAGTGTGATCGATCAGGAGTGAGTGAGCATACTAACTATGGATTGTCTATACTGCAGCACTCGGCTTGGGCCGGGTGACGCTAACGAACTTTATCAAGGAGATTAGTGAAGGGAAATCGTAGATTATTTCCTTACAATATTTTTCGAGTGATCATTATCACACACATTTCTTCCATTCTAAATGGAAATGTGTTGTAGTCCCAACGTTAGAGTTTAGAGTTTAAACACTAATTAACGTTAGAGCGACAAGCTAGCTAACCTTTTCAAAAAGAGACTAGTTTATGTCCTAGTTTTCTCGACTCGGCGTTATCGAATTAAATCTGTAGATACATCACCATCTTCCATAGGCCTAAATCTAAATAGCCTAATTTTTGTAAGCCGAATGACAATGTTCGCTAAACTGCATCGATAACGTAACCATCCTGACTTCTGTGAGGCTTACGAGTTACAGCTAGCTAGTTAGCTCTTGTCTTCTGCATAATTAGCGTGTTCGATTTGCTTCCCCTGGCTTACTCGAGCTTCCGGCTAGGGTCACGATAGTCATGCGCAGTGGGGTGAAATAATCGAACGTTTTACCCTATGTATCGGAGAAGTTGGTTCACAATATCCAATGGCAGAGCCCGTATAGCTGCGTAGCAGAGCGAACTCCGGTACGTATACTACAAACGTCCACTTGTAGGTGATCGTTCATTGGTTCGAAACAATGCTCCTTTGGAAAATTCTCGAGAAATAACACTTGAGTGACTTTACTCATTCCTACATCAACCACTT
>WURT03651275.1:0-19025 GCA_009936505.3 Holothuria glaberrima
TTGGGCTAAAAATCCAAGAAGCTCCAAGAAGCGGGGAGAATTTCGAAGTGGGGCTGAACATATTCTTGCTTAGAACAACACTCGGGAAGTGCCGTTTCCGGCCATCTGAGGGGTTTGTAAGGCCAAAAATTTTCTTGTACACTCCGCGCCAACTGATTGTGGCGCTCCGCTTAGATAGTCCTATATTATCAGCTAAGTCTGCCCCACCAGTCATACCCTTCGCCCCCCTCTTCCCCCAGATTGAAAAGTCTGGCTACGCCACTGGATGGGAGCTTGAGATGGACAGTCATTTTCGTGGTTGGAAAGTGGAGAAAATGACTTACAGGAGAAGATATATGTAAAACTTATAAAGATAAGTAGAAGTACAAAAAGGTAGCAAATTTCAAGGTTATTTCAGTCGGGAGAACGTAATTAGAACAAACACCCCTGAGGTGTACGGCACCACTGTACCTTCATTTCTAAGGAAATCCGAATGAGCCCTCGGAACTTTGAAGACTTAAGTAGCTTTTAGGAAACTCAGGTCACATACACGTACCCCCCCCCCCATATAAAAAATTTGGTGCGAAATCTCTAAAGACCTTTGCAAAGTTTTTACATGGGGCAGTGTAGGCTCTAGGAGGCTAAGGATATGGGACTGTAAGTCCGCTTTCCACACTTGCACTCTATTATTCCTCAAAATTAAAAGTAGCAGCTGTAGTATGCTATTGTCCCCAATAATTTTTGTTCTGTCCCCATCCATCCTTTACTGTCCAAAGTACTGGTGACACCTCTAACAAGGAGGATATGAAAGGTCCATATGACCTCAATTTTTTCACATTTCAATGTTAATACTGGACCGGCTCCAATGAAAGACGAAAAACGTGAGGAAACGTTGCGATGCATTTTACGATATACGCCATTCCTTTCGGGAGTGCAAATAGCAAGCAATTTCCTTGAGACTTACAGAGGTAGGATTTCAAAAAGGGGAAAGTGGTGTTTGTCTTTAAATTTTCCAACTTGGGTCAAAATATATATTGTACATGAATTTTGCCCGGAAAACGAAATTTGTGCCTGAAATCAAAATTTGTACTGTGTCTGCCCCAGACCCCGCCTAATGCGTCTATGCCGAAACTGCTTACAATTCACAATTGGTTTTTAAACTTACCGAAGTCGCCATATGTATTTTCCAAGTTGCCGTCCAAAAGGAACTGTGACGTAAAATGAATGTATATAGCCTGTTTGCCGCATCCTTCGAGATGTTTGGTGTATGGTGAGGCTGGTGCTTCCTCGTTCGGTGCAAAACGTGGATTCCTGGGGGCTACAATGATATCTGCACCCTCAAAGGTCTCTTTTCGTGCACTACCGTAGGAAGGATCGTCCGACCAGGAGGATGGTACCAAAATCGTAACCTCCTTGTAAAATGCACGTCTCTTTGTAGCGGTGTAGAGGTAAGGAGATGCTTTTACGAACATTTGCTTGAAGAGAAAAGTTAGGAAATAGGTTCTGTCCCTTCGTTTCTTACTAAAAAAAAAAGACCATAATTTCTGAGTGAAATCATTAAGTGGATATAGTGGTCATCCCACAACGGCCGTCAGTGTGAATGAAGCTTTCGTGACTACTTATTCTTATATACTTATAGTAAGCCCATAGGGTGTAGGAAGATGTTCAAGTGTGGGGGTTGAACCTTGTTTCGGATCGCCGTCCTAGGGGAGGGGCCTAAGGGGAGAGGCTGTCCCCCTCCCCTGTGGAAAATTTTTAGATATTTGAGGGTCATTAGATGTAATTTGGTGCATCATTTAATTCTAAGGTGAATTACTGCAAATTTTTGACATTTCTTAGCCCTTTGGAATTTTTTTTTCGATATTTGAGGGTCCTTAGAAGCAATTTGGTGCACATTTTGGACAAATTGTAAGGTAAATTACTGCAAATTGTTGACATTTCTTACAGAAGAGACAAAGAAGGGGTTTTCGTCCTTGGAAAGTGGGGACTAAAGCATACTTCCGCCCCACAAATTTCGCGGGGCCCCTAGCCCAGCTTCTTACGTCCTCGACTAAGCCTAAACCTAACCCTAAAGTAACCATAATGGAACTTCTAAAATACTTAACTTAACTCTTACTCATACCCTATCGTCCTAATCTTACCTCACCAACTCCCTAAAATAGCCTGATACGCTTGCGCAGCACTGAGTAAATGTGCTAAACAACATTAAAACTGACTGAAGTCCCCCCCCCCCCCGGCGATGGGCGACAGAAACTGACCAAGCGAGAATGACCAATAGGTCGGCCAGCTACATGCCCTACGGAGCAATATTGGATATACCATTGATGTTGTCCGTATATGGTTATAAAACAAGTATGGAGGATAACAATAGATATATTAAAGCCTTAAGAATTCAGAATGCAAATTTTAAGGAAATACCGTAGAAATGTTGATTTATGAATTTTACGGAATACCTTGATTGCGTCGATCAAATGCTTGTTTTCAGGTTCGTCCTCGTGAATTGCTACTTCTATTCCAGTGTATCCGTTGTTTACGAGTCTCACAGATGACGGCTTCGTCAATGCCTCAGTCATAACGGCCGATGTAACAATTGTCGTAAAGAAGACGGCTACAACCTTAGATAGTAGAATTTGAGAAGGAACCATCTTTATTGTAGTTGCTTACACAAACTTAAACTTGTAAATCCAGAAGGGTTTTGTCCTGTTTGGTAAGCAACTTAGTACATCAGTCGTTGTGCCTCTGGGTCATTTACAAGTTTATCGACGTAAGCAAGAACCTACCAGCATATACAGGTAGTTTTCTGCTATTCCCAAGCAAAGATATAAAATGGAAGTCATTGCAAGCTAACCTTCTCCGGATTGACAAAGTGAAGGCCAGAGGTTAAAACCCTTGATCTCCAGTGTGCAACCACAACATATGGACAGCAGTAGATGCATCACCTCACGGAAGGTAAACAGTTGTTGACTAATTAATGTATGTATGTGTTCTGGGTAAAAATTAGGGGATTGTCCTTTCAAGTATCAATGTGTCAACGATATCTTTGCAACGATAGTCGGAAGTCATTAACATTCTGTCTGGCGGCTTGGTAACATGGATATGAAACGTATTAATATCATCACTGAGGTCAACATGTCTGGCTGCACGCTCGAGGTACTGACAGGATCATGATTTTTCACCATGTATATCATATCATAATCAAGTAAAACTTATGACAAATATACTTTCGCAAGTAGTTGAAATCCATCCTGAAGAAAAGAACAGGAAAACGAAAGGGGGAAATCATGTGAAAGAAGTAAAATGAATACTTATGAAAATGCAAAATAAGATATTAACATTAAGAAATCAAACATGCAACGACAATATTGGCGGCCCTTTACACACAATTTTAAACTGCTGTGGCCCTTCGGGTCATCCATCCTTTTCTCTCACAACTTCTCTTGTCAAATAGATTGACGTTCATCAGTCTGATGTCACTACGACGGAGGCACAAAATGTTAGTACCAATCAGGGTTAGGATTAGGGTTAGGGTTTAAGCCAATCAAAGTTTACTGGCTTCATGCATATCCATATCTAAAAGCGGTCAAGTGCTCTCATATGAAAGCGTACAAATTTTCCTAACCTATTGTGCCTCCGTCACCCTCTGTAATGGCTGAAACTTGGTCAACTTGTTTTCGTGGCTTGATTCAGCACATGTATACCCAAACCATCTGATAGTCGTTCTATAGCTAACAAGCTTTTAGATACAGACCTTGATAGGCTTTGTCTCCGAGGCCTAAACCAAACATACAGGACCCAGGAGGACGGGAGGATCTTTCGTATTATCACGACCAGACCGTGGGAATCACATGTATATAAACAGAATCTAGATGATGAGAGTTTTACTTCTTTTAATTGCTCATTACTACAACTGTTCTCATCTTATTTGAGGTATATCAAGGCAGGCAAGGAATCTATACGATGGTGATGTCATGTGTGTATGTATGTGTGTTTGTGTGCCATGATGTGACGCTTAGCTTGTAAACACGATATCTCAAGATAGCAGTGACCGATACTTTTGATATTTGGTGTATAGAGTTGTCATGTTGAGAGAAAAAAACCTATTGTATTTTGGTGGAGGTCAAAGTTTATTTGTCACCAAAGGTTAAACTGTGAAAACCTTTTTAATGGCTTGTATACACCGTATCTCATGATAGCAGTGGCCAACACTTTTCATATTTGGCATATAGATTTTTAATGTTGAGAGGAAGAACTCTATTATTTTTGGTGGAGGTCGAAGGTCATATGAGGTAACCGGTGGTTAAACTGCGAAGACCTTGTAAATGGCTTGTAAACATCATATCTCAAGATAGAAATGACAGACACTTTTTAAATTTGGTATATACATTTGTCATGTTGAAATAAACAACCCTATTGTTTTTGGTGGAGGTCAATGGTCATCTGGGACCACAGAAGTCAAACTCTGAAAACCTTGTTAACACGATATCTCAAGGTAGGAAGCCTAGATTTCATACATAGTATGTGGATGCGCTATGGTGAGAAAAAGAACCTTATTGTTTTTGTGGAAGTGAAAGGTCATCTGGGGGTATCGAGGGTCAAACTCTGAAAACCTTGTTAACTCGATATCTCAAGACAGAACTTAAGCTTGGATAGATTCTGTATGTGGTATGTGGATGTGTTATGAAGAGATATCTCAAGGAAGGAAGCTTGGATAGATTTCATACTTGGTACGTGCATGCATTAAGGAAAGAAAAAGAACTATGTTGTCTTTGGTGGAGGTCAAAGGTCATCTAGGGTCGCCAGGGGTCAAACTCTGAGAACCTTCTTGACACGATTTCTCAATGTAGGCAGCTTGGATAGATTTCATACTTGGTGCATGGATGTTTCATGGTTCACGAAAAAATGTTTTGGGGAGTTCAAAGGTCATATGGGGTCACCAGAGGTCGAAAAGCAAAATTTCCCAAGAATTCCCAAGAAAATCCCAACATTCTCTACGGCAGGGAATCACAAGGCCTTTTGGCTTCCTGGTTCATTTTATGTCTTGATCTCCATCTGAAGGAGGGATCTTAATTGAAAGGTTTAGGTACAGTTATCTCAGTTATTATATACATGTTGTTTACAGTCAAATGTAAATATTAACTATCAAACTGAATTTAGTAGGTAGGCTAAGGGAGATTCAAAGAGTTGGCATGCACGACTACAGTTCACAATAAGAGCAAGAGTCATCGCCCCTCTAAACGATATATTGTAATGAGATAAACAACGTAATTAATACGACTTGGAACAAACAACTTGACCTGGATATACAGGAAAAGTGTACTCTCAATAACTGGACCTAGAAATCCACGTCACGCAACAGGCTGTCTTAGGTGACTGGAAGAACATGACCCTTTTAATCACCAGTCCCGTTTCGCAAACAAAACGTTACGAAGATATCCCGGACGTAGCGGAACATTGTAAACTTCCTTTCGATGAACTGTAGGGTGAAGTAAAGTATGTATAAAGGGTGCTGTAATCAGCATATTTTAACAGAAAAAGTAAAAGAACGTGCTTGATAATTTGATAAACGTCATACACGTTATGAGCACAGCGTGATACCAGGATACCTTGATCATGCCAGGCTCATACTCATTTATATTCATGCAGGATGGGCACGGGCTTGTCGCTAAACTGGATCGGCAGGGGTTGCCCCTAGGAAAACTCCTCCCTAGAAAATTGCTAATGTCTTACTGCACTTTAGTATAAAGTCGTCCCCTAAAAATATTTCGTGCCAATAGGCAAGGGCGGAGATTTGTGTTGGCCATGAGGGGGGGGGGGGGAAGGCGTGGGTCGGAAATTTGAAAATGATCTTATATATATATATATATATATATATATATATCTTACCTACTTATTCTAAATTCGATCTACCATGCTCGACCTATATATATATATATATACATATAGGTACATGTGTACTCCTACATGTATACGTATACGCTTATGTATACGTGGAGGAGACATACACATATGTGTATACGTAAACGTATGCGGAAATGTAAACGTATATGCTGGTAACGAAATGTGCTCATCAGCGGCGCCAAACAACCCACTGAAGGAACACATATCTTCCATTTGAAGGTTCTGAATATATAATTGAATATATTATGTGCCTGTGTACGTCTAAAAGTGTCTCAGTAATCACCAGACATGTACGTTGTAACAGATACGCGCGAAGTAGGCCGAACAATTTGCCTTCTGTGGTCAATACAGCTACATACTACGGTCGTTGACAAAAAATTGAAGAGGGGAAGAAAGGGATTCCACCCCTCAACCAAATGCTAGGGATCATGTCTTATGGGCCTACACGCAAATATAACCAAACATTGTGTGTTTTCCCAAAATAAGTAAGGATTCAGTCCTCCCCAACCAAGTTATTGGAGGGGGCTGTTTCACACACCAGATTAAACAAGTACTATTGCAGTTGGCCAAATCTGTCAAAGGGGAGATTGAACGAAGGTATTAAGTTCAGTTACCAAGTAAATTATAGAGGGAACGTATGTGTGTCTGAGAATGTCCCCCTAATCACCGAACATACAATCTGATGAGTGTGGGCGCAAAGTGTGCCGGAAAAATCGTTTTTCCATGACCTTTGAGTCATCAGAAAGCTTAATATTCAAACTTGTATCAACAAATTTTACAGTTTTTACCAAAATATCAAAGACATTCCGCCCCTCAACCAAGGTATTGGAGGGGACTATGTCTCACACTCACAATATCAGCAAATGTGTGCTCGATGGCCAAGTATCAAAGGCGGGGGACGGAAGATGGTCTATCTCCAACCAAGGTGAAAACTTTGTAAACACGATATCTCAAGAAGAATAACTGTGAGGGATCTCTTACTTAAAATATAGATTGTTCGTGTTAAGGAGATACTCCCGTTCAATTTTGGTTGAAGTCAAAGGTCATTTGGGGTCACAAGAGGTCAAAGGGTTAAAAACGTGTTAAAACATTATCTCAAGAAGGATAACTGTGAGGGATCTCATACTTAGCGTGTGGATTGCTAATATTGAGTTACTGATCACTATCATTCTTTGTGGAGGTCAAAGGTCATATGGGGTCAGAAAAGGTCAAACCCTTGCAAACATGACATTTTAAGGAGGGTAACTCAGCTGTGAGGGATCCCATACTAATTGGCCTGTGGAGTGTTCTTATATTGTTTATATTTAGCATGTAGATGGCCGTATAGGGTAGGTGATCCCTATTGTTTTAAGTGGAGGTGAAAGGTCATTTTGGGTCACAAGATTTCAAAAGGTCAAAACCTCATTAACATGATATCTAAGAAGGATTACTGTGAGGGATCGTATGCTTGTCATGTGGGTGATTCATGTTTGTTACAATATATCCGTGTGGCAAGGAATCACTAAGCCTTTTAGCTTTCAGGTTATTGGTGTACAGTAGTATGTGTGCCAACACATATGCCTGCTGGGCAGCTGGGTGAGCCGTGAAATAGAATCCCATCACAAATTGCTAATGACTATCTTAAAGGGCAAATATTGTCATCCCAGACAGTTAAAATTTTCCCAACTGTGCAACTTGTTGCTCCTCCCACAACATAGTAAAAATCCTCCTTGTGAAGACACAAACCAATTTTATTTCTTCAAGGCTATGTCCTCATGAGCATACAAGGCTATAAAGTGTAATCCAAGCACTCTCTCTGCATTGTGTGGAATGTGAGCTACTATGCATCTTTTGAATTTTCAAACTTTGCTGTCAATCAAAGAGCAGTAACCAACTGAGAATTTTGATACCCCTTACTAAAAATATACTTTGGGGTGACGAGTGTATGGCTTTAACTAGTGTATGGGTGTGCGTGTTTGGAGATCATAGAACCATGCGTGAATGGCGTGCTGCCTTATCAAAGTAGATTCTGGTCAAACTCGGACTGGGTTCACTGGAGCCGGGATGTGCTCTGACCCAAAAAATGTGAGGGCCGGGAAGGCGGAGAAAGGAATTTACTAGGACTCGGATACGTCCCTGTTTACAACATACATTTGTTAGTTACATGCTACACATTATCCCTGTGTACTGGAGTAATGTCTTTGGTATATTGAAGAACAGCAGACTTGACTCTATGCAAACAGCCTAGAGAAGAAAGGTTAAAGCCGTACAGGAAACTGAAGATGCGTTTTAGAAAAACAAAACGCTTTATCTTCGTCAGTATAGACTTAGTGGCATTATTATTCGGAAGCTTAATTTCAATTAATTCGTCCTGTTTGAAAGGAGCGACAAACACCTTGCTTGCCTAACCAACGTATTCCTGGATGTATCTATGAGAGCATGAACCCTGGGCCGTTTAACGTATGAAGCAACGGGAAGCGTTGTCAAATTGTAAAAAGATTTTCAGCTCCTTTGTCGAGGGGCTAATTGCAACAAGCTATACTCTCCAGTTATTTACCTTTCCATAAGCATGCGGGGTTATTGTCATAGCAGGGGAGGGGATGACCTCTTTCCTTCAAAATTTTAATACATGCTTGGGTTGCAATCCAACTCCCATAACCGTTTATAGTAACCAGCATAAAGATTTGGTACATTCTGAGAAAGCTCTTGAATGGAAAGTTAGCATTGGCGGCACCAGGGCTTTAATTTGGGATGAAAAGCATATGAGTGCAGAGGCAAAATTCTTGGGGCCAATAGCATGTCAAGGTGTGAAGGGGGATAGTACTAGGGGAGAGATATATTTTCATAAAGAGAGATATTTTCTGAGGCAAAGGTCATTTCTAGGGGGCACCATTCCCTTCCCCCTCCTTGATTACAGTCCTGAGTTTTATTGATTCATTAATTGAGCTTTTAAATATATGTCCCTAAATCAGGTTCTGGATTTAAATGCAAGTTATAAAAAGGATCGAAGGGGAAGAGGGGTTGTACAGTTTTCTATAAGATATATTCGCATACACCTGCAAACAGGGTCCCTAGGGTGTTTATAAAACAATGCAAAAGTCGTAAAATTTTAATATCGCAATTTCCAGAACTGGAAAACTTGAAATTTGCTCAAAATATGACGTCATGCAAAAGTCGTAGGCGCAAACAAACTACAAAGTGAGATTAAACTGAATTCCGGAAAAATTAGTAACATTTATTTTTTTCAACCAATATTTATCCTCTTGGACACCCATTTGTGGAATGAGCTTGTTTGGTCACGAGCTACACAATTTTCCAAAGGAAATCTGGTAAATTTCACTCTGTGGCTATTTGAATGTTATGTTTGACTCAGAAACCGTCTGCAGAGGCATACTATTAATGGAGCAAGTCTATTGTATCATAACTTGAAAAAGCGAAGTAGTCTTTCACTGTTAATAATCTATCTAAAACGGAAGCTAAATATTACCAAAACTCCAACAATTTTTCAAAGACTTAATTTTCCATGTGTACAAGGCCATTTAATGACTTTTATCTTCAGTCTTCATTGATACAAAATAAGCTTCTTGTATCTCCGTTTGGTAAAATTACCTTTTCACTAGAAATCTGGGGGAGAGGTAGAGAATAGGGGAAATCAGAAAACATTTCTCAGAGAGCTCGCAAACCAGTCGTCCTTGAAAGGGCCTGGGAAGCAATAATGTGGTCAATTTTTCTTGGGTGAACTCCATTCAAGTGGTCTGAAGTATATGTCAAAATCGATGGGAAATTCCCTCTAATGATACGTTTTATGACAATTGTGTTAATAACCTCCGGCCCATCTGACCTTTTGAAAAGCAATAGCAAAGCCGCCGAAGGGGCTAAGCTGGTAAGCACGACAGGATCACTCACTTTGTTTGCCAGTTTGAAGCAGTTTGACTCAATCTAGCTTAAATGTGGCCTGGCGGTTGGAAAGACATATTTCTTTTTTGGAGGGGGGGGGGGGCAACAAAATGTGAAACCGGATAAAGAGCCTTGTGGAATATTTCTAAGCACATCTATGTCTTCACCACTACTAGTCTATATAAAAAAATAGCGCATGTTTGAGGGGCTAGGAAAATTGGGGGCCATAGTCCCCATCCCCGTAGAACCGCTCCTGATTGTAGCCATTTATTTCGGATGGTGGTTGTTGCGCAACATATTGAGGATAAAGACGGTACACCTTAACACTTTCACTGAGCCTCAATTCAAACTGTTCCACCTACTCATTTTTGCAGGTACACTATTTTAAAGGGGCGCGGAACTAGTTTCAAACAGGGGGAAAACTACTAGTTTGTTGAATTGTATCATCGCTAGTGAAGGTGTATTTATAAAAGTGATCGTAAAAATAACGGTGAATGTTGCTGATTGACACACTTTCAGCGGAATGCTTTAGAGCAGTGATTCCCAACGGGGGTGTTATCGCCCCCTAAGGGCGTTTGAGCAATTCGGGGGGGGGGAGATGAGCGCTAACGGGCTGCACGGGCGTTTTAAAAGAATGAGATATTTAACTTAAACCAGTACCACATTCCAAAAGATTACCTTTAGCTTAGCTCCCAAATTATGAGATAAAATGAACTCAACAAGTCGCGTAGGTCTAACAATGCCTCCTTGGATGCAATACAAGTTTATATATGATTTTAATGTCAGATGCTAGGAAATTGCATCTCACATTGTTTAATATTAAAAATTTCCTGACGAGGCACCTAATATTCCCATCAGTGCTAATGGAAACCGCAAGCATAGCTAGAATTATCCCTTCACTTTGTCCTCGAAATTGAAGTATTTTTCTTTGCTGTCGATAGACATGACATACTGACAGAAGACTGGATGAGACAATTGTAAACTACTGTGACACTATAGGTAATATTTTGCAATGTACTTTAAGGATAACTTTCAAATGTTTTCAAAAATGCAAGTTTTAGATGAGCTTATTTCGTCTTTCTCATTATAATGACCTGAAGGGCAGCTCGAATGGCCAGAGCAGCAGCCTGTCGTGCCGGGGAGGGGGGCAATAGAGGCAGCTGTCCCCTGAGAACCCCCACTTGGAAAAAATACTGAGAATGGTAAAAACTCCATCCTCCTGATTATGTTTTTAAGGTCCTCAGAACCTGGGCAATCGCATATAGCCTACAGGTTTCCTTTTTCAAAAACTTTCCCGTCAGCTACTCGGACAGTTACTACGCCGGCAGGTTCTTATGCGGGTAACACGCACAAACTCATGAACCTCCTTGCTCATGCAAGATGCACACAGCACACATGAAGGGTATTTGTTGAAGAATTTTAGTATTCCTTCTCACTCGGTGTCCGGCAAGGCATGCCAACATCGGTTTGGTATAAATGGTTTGGTACGAATGGTTTGGTATAAATGGTAATGCAAAAGGTGGTTCGAGTCTTACCTTCGTAATCGTACCGAGAGCGCTAGTATTGGAAATTTTAATTCTGATAACGTACCTTTAGTGTGTCGGGTTCCACAGTGTAGTGTTCTCCACTCGAAGATATTATTTTTAGCTAATGATTCAGATTTTATGCTTTTCGCCGATGATACGCAGCTTTACTTTTCGTGTAAAAATCTTTCTCATTGGTTATTCATACCTGAAAAATGCATATACTGTATTCGTATCTGGATGGCTGAAATCGATTAGTATAGTAAACGATAGTAAGACTAAAGTAGTTCATTTCTACAGCAAATTTAGGAACGAGTTTTGTTTCAAATTTTAGGGTAGGTAGAAGTCTTTTAAAACCCGTCCCTGTTGTTAGAAACTTAGGGGACCCGGTTTACTTTGATGAACTTAGTACCATGTCAAACCATGTTTCAAAAATTTGTCAGGCTGCACCTTATTCTTTGTATCGTATAGGCAAAATTCGTAATCTTTTAGACCGTAACAACACAGAAAAGTTGATTCATGCTTTTGTCACTTCACACCTTGACTACTGTAATAGCATGCCTGTATGGTATAGAGCGTCACCAACTTTCACGTTTCAGTTGATCCAACACTCAGCTGCCCGCATGGTCACACGCTCAAAGAAACATGAACATATCACTCCCATTTTGATTGATCTCCACTGGTTGCCTGTCTCTGCACGAGTCGAATTTAAGTGTTTAACTATTATTTACAAAATTTTAAGTGGTACAACAGCCCCTTTTAAACTTAGCTCTCTGGTGAGTCGTCCCCCTTCTTTTGATTTTTCCCGCATTGCTAATCACACCCGGGAGAAGAGCAGGCAGCTCGTGGAGTCTCGTTTGGAACCTGGTATAGCTTTATTCAAAAAAACATTTGGGGCAAAATCCTTTGCTCACTTTGCACCCAATCTCTGGAATTCATTGCCTAATGATATTAGAATTGCGGAAACTTTTATCACTTTTAAATCACTTCTTAAAACTTACCTTTTCTAGGAAATTCTTTCAAATTTAATGACCACTTTTTTAGAATCGTGTTTTCCTTATTTAAATTGTTTAGTGTTTTATTTTTGATTTAATACCACTTTTATCTTTTGTATTTTTATGCATTTTCTATTGTTTTAGACTTTTACGTGAAAGTGTTTCACCCTATTTCCTTTTGTTTTACCCTCTTCTGTACAAAGCGCTTTGAGGTCTTTGTTGATGTGAAGCGCTATAGAAAAATAAATTATTATTATTATTATTGTTATCGTTATCGTTATCGTTATCGTTATCGCTGTCGCTATCGCTGTCGCTGTCGCTGTTGTTTTTGTTGTTGATATGCCAACATGAAATAAAGCCAAATGATAGCCTTTAATTTCATGTGGAATTAATTATAGCTTGTATTATTACCTTTTAGTCATGTGTTCTCTTACGACGTGATTTTACCGAATAAATTTTCCAGTTAAACTTTTCTTCTCGAAGTCCTGGTTTCTAAAGAATGAAGTCTCAAAAATGTTAAGATGCAGCTCTGGAAGTCCAGGAGGCTTCTTTCATTTTACACCAATCTGGGAGACATTTTTGACAAAAAATAGAGCTATGCTACACACCACCCTTCAAACAAAAACAAAACAATTAAATGTGCACTTATTAATGCGAATTTCTAAACACATAATCAGTTCAAAGCTTTACCAAAGACATCAATTTCCACCTATAAGGATACCTTACAAAATGTCATTTCTTCCCGTTAGACCCCTCTTCTTACACCCGTCCTTCAGGGCGGCAATTGGTGACAAATCCAAAGAAAGGATTTGCCTGGGTGCCAACTATCATAGCTACGCCACTGGACGCTGTCATGAACTGCCTTTTTTGATATTTCGGCCAGGCTACAGCCCTGGTGCACCGTGGCAGAAGTCTTTCAATGCTTCATGCGACCAAATATCATCCTTCTTCCGCCCACTCACAGTGCAATCCCCTTGCAGCATCAAAGAAGAGGCCGTCCATTAGTAACTATTTTAAATACAAACTGGTCTAAGGCGGGTTTTGTTATTTCTTGAGCGCGCACTTATAAGGTTATTAGATAATGGGAAGATAGTAAAGATTGACTTACAGTGCGTTCTTCTTGATTTGACAATTTCATAAATATCCGAGAGCTTCCGGGGGCTTGTGCCCCTTGGTCTCCCACTGGAACGTTGTCCTGGGATACTATTTGGAAGATCTTGGGGAGGGGCGCTCCACACTTCAACATATGATTTTGTTTTCAACATTTCATGCATAGCAATGCTATGTTATAGACCGGGTAGCGGGAGGGCGTTTGCCCAGTCCAATTCAGTAAAAGGGGGCGTTGAGCTGAAAAAGGTTGGGAACCACTACTTTAGAGGAATGTTAAAAAAGGAACTGTTCATCGCAGTTGGTTTAAATGTAGGTTATGTAATGAATTGTAATGCTTTCTACGCTGCGTTTATTAAGACTGGTACAATTAGTGGTAGCGAAAGGTGGAGGGAGGGGGCTTTTTTACGTTGTCCTCCCGGATCAAAAAGTGGGGGCTATGTCTTCTGTTTCCACAGGATCGATGCCCTTGCTATCTTAAGAATCTCGGGAAAGAAAGTTTAAAAAGTTTATTTCATAACTCCTCACAGGCACCTTGTCTCAGTGCATTTGCAGATTTGTGTCGTTAGTAGTACAATATATGCGTAATTATTATTTCGGGCCCCAGGACCCCCCTCCCCCTTAAAGTTAAAAGATCAAGGGAAGTTTGATTAAATTTTATAGGAAATGTCAAACATTAGCAGGGTTTCAAATCAGTCATTAATTTAAGTAGGAAAGTGTTACTTTTGACGCAAATGTCCTGTTAATTTTTACTACATAGGGAATGTTTAACTAATCTGTGACAATGATTGTGGTAAAATTAAACCAGTGCACAGTCGTGCATTATTCGTGGTAAACGGCGCAAATCAGGCCTATTGATTGCAACCAGTGGTTCGTTAATTCTTAATTAACTTATTCTACGCATGCGTGTCTGCCAGGCAATTGTTATGATGCCAAACGGAAGATTTTGTGTTAGTTCTTAAAAGCCAATTTCCTCACCCCAAATAATTCAATCCCCCACTGAAGTATCTACTTAATTTCAGCTCCCTACTCCAATATTAAAGGGCTATTCTCATCATCCCAGATTAGTTCCAATTCTCCCAACTAACCAACATTTAGCTCTTCCCATAACTGTGTAAAGGCGCCTCTTTGTGTAGACACAGACGTTTTGTTGCTTAAGCCTTTTCCATAAGTCGAATGCCAGTGGCATTCAAATCGATTAAACATTTTTAAAAAATCATAACTTTGTCATGCAACATTCAACCACCCTGATTTAACCACCAAAATGAAGCCAACAAAAAGATCTATCAGTCGAATACTACCTTTTTTAGGGGGGGGGGTTGTGTTTTGATATTTTGCTCCCAAAAATAATAAAAGTGATTGTTTACGTTGAAAATCGTCTAAAAATTCAAAAAATGCTTAAAATGACGTAATTTTTGGGAAAAAATCATTCAGGCACTTAGAAAGCCTCACCCCACTAATTTTGTTTTTCTGAATACCTCAGAACCTAAACAAACACCATGAGAGATGAATAACTGACAGGGAAAGGGATTCTAGAGATTTTCAAAAAAAATTGTCAAAAAAGGCCTCATTTTGGTAAAAATTCAACGTTTCAAGGCCAAAACCAAACAAAACCAAATAAAAAGTCATAACTTCACAACGACAAGTCCGATTGTTTTTCTATCAAACCGTACGCCAATGTGTTCTTTATAAGATTCCCTACATAAAAATACCAAACAAGATGAATAAAATTCAAGGGTAGGGTAAGTTAGAAAGGTATGAAGTTGAAAACAACTCCAAATTCAAAAATGCGTCATTTTTGGTCTAAAATCTTCATTTCTAACCCCCCCCCCCCAAAAAGATCCCTATCAAAAATTGTAACCCACAACCACCCTCCTACTTCTTCATGCACCAAAATGTCTTATTAGAGCTACCATACAAGCCAATGCAGCTCGTGCAGTTTTTTCCCGTGAGGTTATGGGCAAATCATGGCAATGGACCAATCAACTTCTTGGAAACTGGCCACGCCCCTTACTCCCGAAATGCCAGTTCCTCTACATTTTTTCGTAATTCTGACGCTGGATTATGAAAGAACATGCCAAATGTTCTGTGCATTGCTAATCCCTACTCTCTGTAGAGCCCTAACCACTATTTTGAAACAATTTTCAACATTTTTAATAATTCCAATTCCCCCCATAACCTCGTGGGAAAAAAATTAGGCATGCAGCTCCTACGTACAGATCAAAAGCGGTGACCTTTCCAAGTAAACTGTGCACTGATGCATCATGGCAGTACTACCTCGGAGGTAGTACTTCTATGGATGCATACAGTCGGTGTGTGTACTGTGTGTACATTGTGGATGGAATTCAAAAGTAAGCAAGGACTAAAATGAGCATATCTTCCTCATTTTACATCCAATTTCCTCAAATTTGGTATCAAATGAAAGAGAAAACTGTGGAGAACATTGTCCTGCATCATAAAATACAAAATAATAATGATATGTATGGGTATTCTATGGTAAGAAAAGAAAACAACTTATTACGTCATCTAATTTGCATATTTGCATACATAGTGAGATCGATTAATTAAAAAATTTGATGATATGTAGGTTCTCACGGAGAATATTCTTCTAACTTAAAATAAAAATTTCTGAAAATATCCCTCCGTAATACTCTGAAATGCCTTATGGAAAAGGGGGAGCAACAAGGCTATAATTTGTAATCCTAACAGATCTCTCTGCATTGTGTGGAATATGTGAGCTACTCTGCATCTTTTGAATGTTCAGACTTTGATGCCAATCAAAGAGAAGTCAACAACTGAGAAATTTGATACACTCACACTAAAAATATACTTTGGGTGATAAGTAATTGTCTTTAAAATCTGTGTATGAACATATGCGTGTTGGTCTACAAGTGGGGGCGGGGGGTTGTCTGAAAATAGCTGACTTTCTGCCCGAATAGGTAGGATACAAAACTACACGCACTACTGCACTAGGGCATGTGTTAAATTTTGATGAAGGATAGAGTTTGTCCTTTCAAAAATACCGCTATAGTTTTGCAAGCTAGTGACGTACACAAAGCTGTGATGGGAAGGAAGGGATGGGTCGAATGCTGCCGCTTTCTCACTTCGCTGTTTTGAAGTGACTTCCTAAAATTCCCCCTCTTTCTTTCTCAGCACCCGGGAAAGTAAAAATTCATATAAGGCAACATCAAACAAGGATCACTTACAGTCTGCCTCTGTGTCGTGGTCCTCTGGTAGTTTCAACAATCAAAACTGGGCTTCCACTTGTAAGGTCGAGAAATCCTGACCTAAAATCCTTGATAAACAGTTGAAGATAAGTAGGATAAGACCTCTTGAAGAAATTCGTCTCGATCTTGGGAAGATACCTTCTTCAGAATTATAATGAGGTCAACTTGAACTTTATCAATTCTTGGCAGTCTTTGATGAATTACTCTTTCCTATACAGATTAGGCACAGGACGCAATTAAGACGATACGCCAGGAATTTTAAGTAGTACGATCTCTGCCTTACAAAAACTACGTCTAAAAATGCCTTTCGTTTTCCTTGTGTATGACTGCACTGAGTGTCTATGAATTATATCAAGTGTGAGAATCTTAGATTAGTGACAAATCATTTTCATCGAGATTGACAAGTATCGGTTCTGACAATATTAGGATTATAGGAAGTTTGCGAACGGAAATATTCACGCCGTGCATGATAGGCCACTTGGAAGCTGCGTCTTGAAAAACGTTAAGAACAGTTAAAATAATGAAACCGAATTCATAAAAATTTTTGGGACTTTCCCGCATCATTTCAAGAACTGAATGGTTTTGAATCTGGCGTACTTTCACTAGATATGGACGAGAAAGAGAAGCTAACTGGGTCTGTCTACAATGAACAACGCCCTTATGTGCGTATCATATTTGTATATCTTCACATGTAGGAGTATAGGTTGACATTGTAGGATGAAGTTGAAGGCGATGCTTATATCTGTGTGTATATGATTGCCTTTAGTTGCCTCACATGTCGGACTGGGAAATATTACCCTGTAATAATCAAGTGATGTGACAAAGATATTTCATATAACCGTATATACTGTGGGACTGAGAGGCAGGAGAGGAGGGGGGGGGGGAAGAAAGGTATGCCGTCCTCCTCAGCCGTGTTATTAAGGGGCAATGCCCACAGACCCCATCCCAGTAATTGTCTCCCTTGGTTTGTCCATCTATTTGTAGAAATGCGCCCTCGGTTGCGTTGACTCATTCACACAATTATCAAACACTCTAAAACACTTGGGTCAGAGGGAAATTTTTGACTCAAATTTAAGTCAATTGTCACATATTTTGGTTATAGTATGAACCACAATTTGAGCCAATTTTTTTTCTCGTGACCTTACGAGTCGAATTGACAATACTTTTGGGGTGTACTTGCTTAAAGAGAAAAAGTAGTCACCCCAATCAGAGTTAGTATGCCCCGTCATTCTAGTTCATGAGGGGACTGTTTTGATCATGTGACAATACTTTTGTTAGTAATTGTGAAATTCAAGGACAATTTCTCCTTGCTTTACCTTTTATTTGTAATAGTTATGTTCAAAACGTGTTCAGAGGTGCTTGTAATGCAACAAGAGAAAATTTGCAAGAGTCTGCTGATTTTTCAAAGCAAATTTTTTTAGTGACTGCTAAAATATTGCCTTTAAGGAGAGGAGCCTAATTTCGAGTGCGCTATTCAGTGGTATGTCAAAATAAGATCGGAGAAAATGGAAACGGCTTTCCAAACAGTACTGGATGGAAGCATGGGTGCAAATGTCGCAAAGCATGGGTAGGATATACACCCCAAATGTTTTGGGAATGTCTACATAGACATTATGCATTTATTAGTCATGCGACCTTATTTCAGCGGATAAAAAAGGAAGCGCACTGCAAAATCGACGTGAACTTCGCACGCGCGTGTAGTAAACTTTCACGCGTATCCGACCAGCACACAAATCAGCTGCTTGTATATGTTGGTGTTAGTTGCACCAATACGCGCTTGCCTCCATTAGAGGCCTCTTTCTGTTCTGTGGAGTTATATTCAGAAGATCTATTGACTGGCACTTTCACAAAGTAAAATTTGCATCATAAGTAATTTTCATACTGTTTCAATTATATTCGCCCCTGGGTCGAAGTCATGGATTGGAGGACTGGTAACGCATTGACTGTCAGTGTGAATTTCTAACGATGAGATATAGCCAACTTTGTAGGACTCATTAAAACTCTTTACTGAAGCAGAAAAAGATTGCTGTCAGGTCGATTGATGCAGGGACCACGGAGACGGGGAGGGGGAATTTTGGGCCGCCTTAGAAGGCTGTTATTTTCTTAAACATAGTCGGCCGCTTCGATGATTAGCCCCCAATCTTAAATTGGCTCCGCGGCCCCTGTGATGAGAGTACTATTTATAGGCCGGAGATGAGAGAAAGGAAAGACAGAATAGCATTCAAACTAGACGCCCAGAGGCATAAATGATACATTGCCGTAAGGAAATGTTTTATCGCACTGAAGTTTACCCCTCAAAATTATCCTCATGAGATATCATGTTTTGTGATGTTTCCACAATTCGTTTCGTTTCGTTTTATTTTTCAATTGCAAACATACAATTATTTATACAAAATGAAATGCAAACGAATAATAATTAC
>WURT03651287.1:0-19024 GCA_009936505.3 Holothuria glaberrima
ACACAAAACTATTTTTCCAACACCTTAAGAGAGCATTTTACCAGTGACTAAAAAAGATGGGATAACATGGCATTATTGCAAATAAAACATTATACAGTACCCTGTATGCATCATCGAAACCTCAATGCATTTTTGCATTCTGGTTAAATATGCACTCATCATGAGAAGAAAAATATCTCACAAATTACCGGTGGAATGCAGGATTTTCTCTTAAAAAATTTCTTCTGGCTTTCGTGTGAGTCTCACTGGTAGGTGAGGAAGCTTATACTACAGTTTTGTAGGATTAAGAAAGACAACAAAATTTTGCTACACTGCAGTTGGACATCTTTAGCAGCGAGAATCAGAGGTGCAGGTGATATCTTATGCAAACTACATGGCTGTGGTTGAATGTAAACAAGGCCATTTGTGTAAATTTAGGAACAATATTTTGGGATGTAAAGACCATTATTTATTTGCCAACACATGAGTTGCTATTAAAGAATGCTAAATTTTCTGACCTCTGTCTAAACCATGGTCAGGCCGAGGTGAGCTCCGGTCCTGTAAAGCATTTTTTTAAGAACCTCCTCGTATGAAAATTTCTAGATTCACCACTGTGCTGGCATCAAGAAGCAACAAGTGGTTATGAGCCAAATACAATATCCTTAATGAAGTATGACCCCTCTGTATGTAATGTCCTCACACAGCAAGGAGAGCCATGAAATAGATATCCACCAGGAATTGCAGACTAGATGAAACCTTTTGAGCAGAGAGGCAGACATCCCCCCCCCCTTCAGTATCACATAAGCTATACCCACACTTCATGGGAGGAGTTATTGATGGTGTGAAGTTTATGTCAAGAGTGATTAAAATTTTCATGCATCAATTAAGTACAATTGGTAAACTGACAAAGCATATCTCTACAAAACTTACCAGGTGAAAATCACATTTCTTAAGTGATAACACCACTTTCCCCTGTAGCACCAGACTCCACTGACAGAACCAACATGCCCTCAAACAAGGGGATTCGATGAGAAACCTACAATATTTGACTAGATTCCGTACAGCACTATTTCTTTTAAAACCTTGACACAACTACAAAAATTAGATTTACATAAGGAGAAGGCACTAGCTGTTCACCGGATGCATATTAATTAAAAGCTACCAATGCGATGTTGGCAACCTTTCTCCAAGGCTAGCCTGTCAGGAACTCAGTTGCTGCTTTCTGCCAAAAATATCCTTCTCCAGGGACACGAGTGCAGAAATGTAGAGCCTGAAAAAGAACTAGTTTGCTGCTCGTTCAGAACATTTTTCCCTGTCTTGAACAGCTCGCTCTCAATTCAACAAATGGTTCCGCAATGGACAATTTATTTTGAAGATGTTTATCTCTAAACATGCAGGATTCTTCCAAGGTCACAGATATATTCTGCCCTACATAACCAAAAGAAAATGCTGATGTATTGTCATGAAAATTTACAGCATATGAACTTATGTTAAATTGTGATCGTCACCTGTTTAGTTCACATGTAATTCCATTTGACGACACTGTACTGTACTATTGCTTCATGATAATGCCCACAAGTTTTTAAATACTCCAGAGCTTTAGGGAGCGTCACCCTCAGCCCCCGCAGACTACATTGCCCGGTCCTCTTTGACCACGGGAGTGTAAGGGGACAGTAACTCCATAATAGAATGAAGTCCTGAACTTCAGTAGTGATACAACTGACCATGGCATGACTGATTTTTTAGTGCTATATAAAGACTTAACACAAGCAAATGACACATTCTAAATATAGTTCATAGTAGCTTTTATTTAGTCTGGTTATAACAAAGAACCAATCGACAAGTTTTCGTTATTTTAATACTACATGTGTTACACTTTGAATGACCAATACAATTGAAAGCAGTATGAGTCGACACATCTTTTAGAAATGTATTAAGGTATTTCACCGACGTCACATGATCGTACATCTTTTTTGTCTGACATTTTGCCGAGCAGACATTCAATGTGTCACAGTAGTATCCATGGTAATGGTATGCACATGTGCTGTAAATATCCAGTGATGTCACATGAAATACCTCTATAGGAAGCTTCCAATTAAGGGAGGAGAAATGTTGAAAAACAGAGAAGAGGGTGGGGTTGCAACTGTGTGGAGAAAGGATATGGAAGAAGGATGGTGTAGAGGGATTGGTGGGGGTGACACAACATGGAAGGGCACCTATAAATTTGGTAAGAATGTTTTTTAATATGCTTTGGAATGTGGGATACATGTATCCTCAAGGTCCCTACGTTCATAGCCCTACGGTTTTCCTAAAGTGTTCCTCAATACAGATGCTGGTTCCTACACATTAATTAACTGCAGAGTCGAATATATGAGAACCAATGAAAATTCAGTTATTTACAAATAAGAAAAAGGAGATACTAGGTGATAACTTTCAGTCCAACATTCATTTTTTACACAAAGAAAATTAAGATGAGAGTTCCATTATTTATATAAAACACTTTTGATTATACCTTGCAAGTGTAACCATTATGCCAAGTAAGACATTTTTAACGTCTCTTATCTATTCACCTGCATTATTTAAGCAACCTCCTCCAGAACACCTACTCCCAGCCACCCTCTGCATCCTCTGAGTGATATGTTACAATGATAGTTATTTTCCTATAAATTATCTTAAAACAAATTTCTCTATCACAACATGTGTAAGTACTAGAACAAGAATTAATTCAACTTTATATTGATTTAACTTTGGACCAGTGAAATAACAACTTGTTACAAAACAGCACATTCTTTAATCTTAACAGGAGCATCTTCTTCCTTTTTTCACTAATTTTGATCTTTTTCATGGCCTTATAAAAAGTTATGACTGACCCTATAAAAGAAATGTAATCCTACAATTTCAACTGTACTAATCAGGGCCAACCATAAAATCCTAAAACAATTAAGTACTTGAGCAAGTGGAATACTATCAAAATTAAAGGCAAACCTTCCTATTTCCATTTCCAAATTGTTACCATGGTGATAAACATTTCATTGAAAGTGAAGGAGTGGAGTACTTTAGTTCTACTAAAGTCTAAATTTCTTGAAACTGAAGATACAATAGATGGGACAAATTAAGCTTGCCCTTTCAATGGTACTGTGTGTGTGACAGACCATCCCTCAAAACCGTTCACAATAGCATCTCAAATATCTTTACCTTAATGAGCAATTTCCAGCTGTGATTTCAACACAAATATCAGTACAACTTCTCCACCAAAACAGGTACTTAGAGCTCACTCAAATGCAAGCCTGTCAAATACCTTGCACCTAAGTAAATTTAAAGTGCACCTAAGTCTAAAATTTAAAAATACATGTTTATACAAAGCTTGAAAAATGGATTCAAATAGTCCCAACTCCCATCTTCACAAGACGTTCCTGAGCTGACATATACATGTTGAAGCTTTCACTCAGTTTGAAATGGTAGATTGTGCAATGAATATGTGACATCATTCTTGTACTACTCAAAATGCCATCTTTGTGTTTTCAAAAGCCACTTCACATGATGCCAAAATGTGATTACTGTCTTACTCTTATAGGGTGATTCAACTACACAAACCCTCTACGTGCAACATGCTATCAAGAATTTTTTTTAATTTTGAAGGTCGTATAAGCATTTTCATTTCAGAAGGAAACAAAAGCAGGTAATGTGAGTTGTACAAGTAAGACATCACATATTAATGTACAATTGACTCTTTCAAATTAAGTGAATATCTTTCAACATTTTATAACTCGGCAACAGAATAAGCTTTGAAGATGAGAGTTGGATGAATGGGATTCATTTTTAAACCCCCAAAATATATATTCTTGTAATTTTAGACTTAAGGTACACTTAAAAGAAAAGTAACTTACTTTTCAAACATTATTTTGCAAAGCAATATCAACAATAAGCTCCCAACATTTGGTACATTAATATCAGTATGGCTATCAAAGTGTCTCATTTCTAAGCCTCGAAAATTGCAAGTGCAACAGGATTTACAAGAACCACATTTCATAAAGCAGAAATACCAGTTTATTTTTGTACAACATTCTATTCCTTGACATTAGTTAAGACTATCTGTTACTAAGGCTCTGTTGGCATACCCTGGTATTATTTCAAACTGCAGCACAAACTTTTATCACATTCTTTCCAAGAACCACACAGCATTAATTTTTCAAATCTGATCATATTTCCACCCATTTACATCTTTTAAAACTTAAATTGTAATATTTTAAGGAAAAATTTTACCAGATCATTATTACTGCCTTCCTAGTAAGACACTTCTCTTCACTAATCTTACTAAATCTACTTGTTCACTAAATAGGAAGTACAGTTTTTTCTGATAACAGCTTTTCTGCCTTCAATTAAACTAAAAATTCATTGGATCTCGTCCCCTAACTCATTCATATTTTTGTACAAACTGTCCTATTCCATTATAGGTATAGAGGTTCTGGACATGTTGAGTTTACACTTATGATTGACCAGGTGATCTCCTAAAGAGGAATCTATAGACACAACTTCTTAAAACCTAGTTTAATTACCTTAATGTGGTAAAAAGAAACACTCAATCTGTAATATTGACTGACTACAACAACTTACTACCCACAGCTACATAAAAATAAGCCCTGTATTTGCACACTGGCAAAATGTGAGCAACTGATCCAACCTTTCTATGTGTTTTCACACATACCAATCATGACATTCTAGGAACAGAATGAATCTAAATAACATAACAGCACAACATATTCACTAGCCTCTCTTTAAAAAGTACCTACTAATTATTATCATATACATAAAGCAAAGCAGGCTATTTCATCAGAAGAAACTCTAGTGCCCCTTTAGATTCAAGTTTCTAATTCCTTTCCTTGCCTAAGAACTAATCTCAACATTACATTCTAGAGAAGAATTTCCCACCACAATGTGGCATCACTCCTAATGAATCTGATCACCCTAACAACAAACTATAATTTTACATTTCTTTGATTAAAATTCCCAAAACTGACACACACAACACCCCCTCCCTCCATCCAGGAGATACACTGGTAAAGAGCAGGTTATATCTTCTTTTTGGTTCTCAATAGTAGAGCATGGCAAATGCCAAACATTATGAGAAGCCACCTGCCTGCCTCTGGACTTATTAAAACAATTACATTCATTCATGGTACTCTATAAATGTTTACATCGGATTCTGATATTTATTATCATTCTCTGGTGATTTTATCACACTCAGTTTTTTTTTTTTTCTCTCTTAAAGATGAATTATTTGAATTTTAGCTCAAGTCTAACACATGGTAACCTTTTATAGTCATACACACAAAGGAAAGGCCTGAGGAAAATAACTATTGCACCATATGATATTTTAATACAGTACTTGACATTGATTTCACTGAGAATCATCTCTGTTTACAGCAAAAAAGCAAGTTTGATTTAGCTGGATTGCCCATAAGCCCTAAGCCAGTAAAGTTCACACTGGGCCAGTACAGAATTCTAAAAAGCAAGCCCAGTGGGCCAGTTGATTTTTAGGACTGGTTTTATATATTGAGAAAGCTGGGCTGGTTATTGCTTTGCTCGCTTGGCCAATAGTTCTAAAATCTCACTGGCCATGATGCCCAGAAGGAAATGCAACCCTTCATTAAACCCTGCAGAACAGGGTCCAGAAGTTTTGAGAAGAAGAGTGATTATTATGACAAGACTTTGTTGACATCAAGATTACATCACAGAAAAGCACCTCATCTCCCATTACTTCTTCAAACGTGCCAAACTCCAGCATTCATTCTTCTGCTGCCATTGTACACCGGCACAATTCAAAGGAGTAATGATGACAGAAAATATCTGTAAAAGGACACAAAAATACAGTTATCAGCCTCAAAATAGTAGACCAATTTGGTGTTGGGCCATGGTCAGATTTAATATATAAAAGTGGGTCACTGACTATACATACTCACAGATACAATTGATTTAGACTGAAAATTTTACTTCTCTCCATTATGGCCACACAGAACTCAATTCTTATTTGTTACATCCATCAAACAGAATGGGAAAAGAAGTCATGCTAACAGTCTTCCATGATCAAATCTTTCACTCTGCTATAAACAAAATCTTCAGGCTTAACTGTTGACAGTGATATGTATCTTCAATAGTCAAGTCACTTGTATTTTCATTCAGTTTCAGATTTAGGTTCATATTTTTAGGTCACTGATAAAGAACCACTAAAACAAGATCTATGCTAACACTCTTCAAAATAATTCTGTATCATGACTGAAGTAATGCTGATAAAGGTATTTGATCTGTAAGTTACCCACTTTTAGCATATATTCCTTGCTAGAACCCAGCTCTACTTGACTCTCAGTCATAAGTCTGTTCTCAAACCTTTAAAATCTTATCCTAGGAAGGGCATAAAACTCGGATGTTATGAAATGCAAACACACCATATTTTCTTCTCACAACTATTAGCAATGTGTACTCAGTTTGAATCAAATTTATGAGATGTACATGTTTGCAAACTCCTATAGTTTCATGAAAATGTGCACTTTCTACTTAGTAACATTAGATTCATACCTTCAAACCCTTTTCTCAGTTGCTCAAGAGCAACCTTTGAAACATTCACACACCATCATAATCACTTCCACTAGAAAAAAACTTGCATTCTCTACTCTTCAAGAATTGCAAAAGCTTGCAAAAATTTCTGGATTCTGACCATACATCATCCTTTTAGATTTAAAGCCAACAAAAACCAAATTCCTACAGCCTACAGGTATCAGTTCAAAATTATCAGGGAGGGGCTGATACAGAAGATTCTAAACTGCTTAACACAACGTGTATCTTATCTTACTTCAACCGCAAACAAAATCTTTTGCTCTATTTGTCAAGGTGTCTGACTGAAATGTTTCTTCAAGACACATGTTGGAGTTCTTGAGGCCCATATTGCCTCCAGGATGACCTTGGGACTGATTTGCATAGCACTGACCTCATATCTTGTGCCATCAGAAATTTACCCATGGCCTGTTTGAGGCCATGTAAGACCAGACACTTATGCAACCAAACATAACATGCAAAATGCACATTTTTTCTTGCATGAATCATTTGCAAATATGGAAGAAAGCATCTCACCAAGATTACCATACTTTCCAAAACAAGTTTAATATATTGGCTATAACCCACAACTGTCAACTTTTAACTTTGATCTACTGCAAAGGGAATCATACCAGCACACAGCTGGCTGGCCTTGGCCTTAGAGGGTGTGGCCCCAGCCTAAGGAACAGTGGCTCAGGACCACAACACTGCTGAGAGGAAACACAAACAGTCAACATTGAATGTGGTACAAGTTCTCACCGAGTAAAACCTTTGCTAATTCTTCTTTGATGTTGTTGCTGCCTCTCTTTCAGCCACATCAATGATGCCCATATTCCTGGCTGCAACTACGAGATGAACCATACTAATAGCTGATTTGGCCAAGGCTATTGGAGCAGTCAGATATGCCAATAGTTCAAACATTCCAATCAATCCAAAAACTAGGAGAAAAGAAAAAGTAATCATATACAGTAAACACACCAGGAGAATTTTGACCATTTTAAATGTTGAACTTGAAATAAAAAACTGAGGAAGATGTCTATACCAAGTTTATGTACTGTTGATGAGACAAAACATACTATCACACCAACCTTTGCAGCAGTTTTTCTTTAATAAACTACAGTATAACTTTACTTCCTTCTTCAAGTTGTGGTAAATCCACAGAGAATGAGCTGTTGTTACCAATTTCTCAAACAATAATTGATATGCCCACAAAAATTCACTCACATTAACTACAATAGAAGATCAAGAGAAGCTCCATACTGAACACTTACTTTGAAAGTGTGACCAAATATACTGCCCTCAATATATGCATAAAACAATGAAACCTTAAAAGTCTAAAACTTCAAAATTATATGTTTTTAAAGCTTGAAAAATGCATCCAAATGGTCATCCAAATGGTCATCACAGGAAATTCCTCAGCTGAGATATAAAATGTTGAAGCTTATTCACTCAATTTTTAATGGTAGATTGCATAACAATTTGTGATGTCATTCTTGTACAACTCAAATTACTGTCTTTCAATTTCTTCATCTTTTTGAAAGCCATTGCACCTTGTACCAAAATGTTGTCCTTGTTTTACAGTTGTAGGGTGACTTGGCTGTATAAGCGCTCTCCATACAACATGCTTTGCAATGGGACAGGTAATGTTCCATTGTCATATAAATATCTTAATTTCAAAAGGAAACAAAAGTGGGTCATGTGAGTTGTACAATAAGGACATCACAATTTATTGTGTAATTGACTACTTCAAATCAAATGAATAATCTTCAACACTGTGTATCTCAGCAATGAAGGAAGCTATCAAAATGGGAAGCAGATGAATGATACTCATTTTCAAACTTCTAAAACATGTATTCTTGTAATTCTAGACTTTAGCTCCATGTCAAAACTAATCACAACTTGATTATTAAAACAACCATCATGTACACAAGTTTTCAAGACTTCATTCAAAATATACTTACCTGGAGGGCCATCATCAAAATATAGCAGATATATCATTGAGTAGAACAGCTCATTACCAGCACACATGAAGAAAAGAAATGGCTGCAAAAAAAAATAAATTATCCTTTCATAAAATATACAGTGAAGGCACTCTTATTCTGAATGGACCTTTGTCATACAAAAATTATTTTCCATCTAGCTGGACTTCAACAAGCTGCCAGACACATTACTGAATTGTAACCTTAAAGGCCATAAGGAATCACCCCAAACATTTTTAAAACAACGGTCAAATCTCGCAAATCTCTTTTTATTTCTCTCCAAGTATCTTTCATGATATTTCTGGACTTAAATATTGCATGTTCAAGGTAAACCAAGGAGTTGATCCTCATAAATTTCACTATTTAATGAGAAGAAAAATTGTCACATGATTCTCAAGAACCATTCATGAAACAGGGTAGACTACTACACTAATCCACATTGGGGTGAATGCATTTTCCCTTTAACCCTTTCAATGCTACATTTATATTTATCTTCTTTATGACGTTTTGAATTAATTTACAGATGAATTGGTGCGTGTGTCTTGGGTTTTTCAAAACATATTCTGCAAAAATTCTGTTTCTTCTTGGCAACTAATGAATATGAAAGTAAGAGTAAACAAGAAGCTCTTTCACACTGTATCTAATTTGGTACTGTTGGTAGGCTGTATTCTACAAATTTTCTTGACACAACAGGATATGCAAATTTGTCCATTTTTCCACATTGTACCCACATTTTATTTTCATACCCTCTAGGTCAGCAGCCCTTGCTTGTATGTACTGACTGCCTTGTACACAAAGTTTTGGAAACTATAGTAAATTTTCTTCCTAATGGCATATAATTTGAAGACCCTTGAAAGTGTTTAACATGATAAGCATAAATATAATTAAAAGTAAGGACATATATGACAGAAAGTAACACAAACATAGGCAAAAGGCCATACCATTATGCCTGTACGAGCACAGTTGTAAGCACTCAAACTAATGCTAACATGTAAGCTAACCAAAGACCCTGTTCTGTACACGTTGTCGTATTTCCTAGACCTACAGGAATTTTACAGAGTCTTAATCTCATTTTGTACAAATGCTAAGCTGTGATTACCCTAAAAATTTTCATTTTTCCTGTTTACATGAGATACTTAATTGCAGCTAGTGTCCTTTCAGTACAATGATATTTACATTGGCAAGCAGTTTTTTATTTCATATATTTCTCCAAAAATGTTGATGTAATCATAAAAGCATGTTTTATATGGATTGTGACAGAACTGCATCCTCTATACTATTTTGTACAGTCTAGAAACAAAAAGTGTGAGGGTGTAACAAACAAATACATTGAACACACTTTCTCTCTCTCTTGAGCAGAGACCAAAGACTTTAAAAATGGAACCTTCTGCCATTGTGCGTGATGCTCCACATAAGCAATGGAGAAAGGGAAAACAAGCCAGTGAGCCACAACTGGAAAAAAGGCCGTGGCCGGCTCGACTTGAACCAATTGGTTGGAAAGTGGACCGTTAAACCTCATCTAAGTAACTAACTCTCTTGAGCAGATGTATCTGCCTGCAGTACTAAGTGATTGGTATCTTTGGGTGGATATATCTGCCTGTAGCACAGAAAGGCCGGTTAAAACCCTCCACAATTACACAGGCGTGAAAAGAGGTATGCACATGCTATGCAAGCCTTGTCTTAGGCTTCAAAGACAACTTTCCCAGCAGACATACTGGAGCCAACATAAACCCCTATTGGCCATTTGTTCATGTTATCAGGATTATCATCCTATCCAGCTAACGCATCTTAAGTGGAAATTTTCCAATTTTATGAATAGCAAACACTGAGCTGAACTAAAATTTTATACCTTCTAAAATTTATGCTGATTACTTTTTTTTTAAAGTGAAGTGAAGGCATCACAAGAAAAGTAAAGAGGCCTAAATAATATCGAGCACTTACCCTTGAAGTGTAGTACGTTCGTAATATTGGGTTCCCAGAGGTATCAATAAATTTGTGACTGGTGCGACCCTGCATGGTGGAGCTGGTTAAGAGAGATAAGGAGAAATCCACTGACAAATCAAATCAAAAGACAATGGTCTTTCACTTATACAGACTATCACTCTTTTACACTATGAACTTCAGAAGTCAGATTCAGTACATTTCGAGATGGGGAGGGTAAATAAAGTCCTCCAATAAGCAATGGAAAGAAAACAGCTACAGACAAGCAAGGCATACCCTGATCTCTAAATGAAAGAATGCACCATAAGGTCAGCAAGGATTTTATCTTTGACATGATAAAATTTATTCTTAAAATGAAAGTTGTGTTACAATTTTAGAACTTTGCAACATTTCTGGTGTTTGAAAAAAATAACCTTGATTGCCTTTTATTATTTAAGAGGAGTATTGGGAGATTATAAAGAAAGATAAAAATATATGGATCCTGGGATTGTATCTCTTGCCTTCTTTTCTAACTTTGAAATATGAATTTTGACTTCAAATAAGTCTTCACTACAAGATGGCTATGCATTTGCATGTTTCATGCTCTTACCTTCTTCTACTAGAAGAGGCATTCTTGAGTTCAAAACTAAAAGACTAGCAATGTATATGCAAACCTTGCTTCTCTTTTGAACATTTAATTCTTTACATAAATGAATAGGACACATGTGTAAGGACATGCTGTTGTATATTCACTGACAATATGGTTCATGACACAAGTCATGTTGTTACTGCACAACTATGGAGGCATTTGACAGACATCACATGGTCAGGGATTTCTCTGATTGTTGTGCATTTTGCTCATCAAAATCCATTGTGTCACAGGAGTATCTATGGTCATAGGGTGCGTGTGTGCTGTTATTACGTCTACTGCTATGTTATGTGCCTGGGATTACCTGGCACTGCCAGGTAATCCCAAAAGCATGACGTCACATGACATACCTCTACACACCCAGCTGACAGAGAAATTTTCAGAGTACTATGTCTGAAGATATATAATACTACAATCAATCAAACTTTCCACTCCTTTCATCATACCATAGTTATTCTGAGTAAAAGCTACGGATGTGACGAATAATTCTCAACTTTACATGAAAATATTATTTTATAATCGTTTTACCATCATATGTAAACAATACAGTCACTTTTCAGCATAAGCTTAGCCATGTTTTGCATGAAAACAAAACAAAAAATCTTCCCAACAACATTTACTAAGCAAACAAAAGCTGTGTGGTTTGTGTAGAGAAAATGTACACTAACGAGATTCCCATAGTGTTGCTGGACTATATATAGATACTGTATGCAGTCATTCAAAGCATACATGATAATTTTAAATACCTGACAAGCTTATTACAGTAATCTCATCCTGCTGTCTCTAGCCATGATTCTGTATTTAATGACTCGAATCATCTCTTTGGTTCTGAAGGGCAAGCTTCCCTGGTGTCACAATAGTATCTATGGTTATGCCATGTGCGTGTCCCGTAAATATGCTTACTGCGTGTGTTTTGCACTTCAGTGCCGCGCAATCCCAATCACATGTCACATGAAATCCCTCAATTGAAGGCATGGCAGTCATCAAATTGTCAACAGTAATGGACACAACCACATTCTGTAGGGATAGACCTGGGGTTCCCAACCTGTGTACCACTAGTGGTGCATTTGGACTTTTTTGGTGGTATGTGGCCTGGTACACAGGCGTGCTCATTTTTTTATTGTGATCTTTTTTTATTCTCCCTCAAGCATCCCTTAATCAGGTGTAACACTGACAGCTATTTGTTACCTGCCATTGAGAACTTATTCATCATTGATTCAATCACTTAATTCTTCCTCATGCATCCCTCAAGTGGCTGCTCACTGGCAGCTATTTGAAAGCGGTGTTAACGCAAAAACACTATTAGAATAGAATATTGGTACAGTGGTACTCTGTGGCACCATAAAAATGTGAAATGGTACCCCAGTAGCCTCGTATAGACCATTGATTCATGGAGGTTTTTCACTTACAAGTTTAATGTTTGAGGGTCAGGAAGTCAATTGGCTCATCAATGACCCTATACCACAGTGAGTTATGTGACTGTATCACATAGCTCTATTTTTTGGGGGGGATATTTTGACTGTCATGCATTCACTGCACCATAACTGTATCCACAGTGTACAGCCCAGCCGTTGTATCATTAACGCAACTTTTGTGAATAGGCAATGACCAGAAATGTTGCAATGAGATACATTATTAACACTACACCAAAAAACCTTATCTTAGACTTCAAAACACTCAAGCAACATAGTATTGTGAGCACTGAACTGAAGCAGCTCAAAAATCCCAGAAAAGAACAAATTATGACCTCAGACTTATCACTAGACTCTAACAGCTCAAATCAGACTACTACCTGGGTATAACTTTGACTGACACTATATTCTGGAGCACAAAAACACTGAACCAGATAGAAATAAGAAGTTATGTTTATGACACATTTAAATATGGACAGATATTTAAATATTCTTTTCCAGGACACCTAAAAAATGGAATGCATCAATCTTGAAAGAACACTATTAAAAATAGAAGTTTCCACATAAAATATTTCAGAATGGAATGAAAACTTGTATGGTATGTGAATTTCTCACCTGTGAAGGTGCAGCCAATGACTGGCAATGTCCAGGGACATACTCAGCTGAAACCAGAACATGTAATCTGGGTAAAACACTGAGAGGGTCACCAGCAAGCACATGGTAGCACATCGGTCTGTCAACTGGTCCAACATGGCACCAAATTTGGTTCCTATGAAAGAGGCAACAGGGCACAGGGTAAAAATTGACAAACCACTTAGAGCAATGCATTCAGGAATCCCACTTACAGTATGCCATGCTTAGCTAGTAAGTAAGGACTTATGAAGGAGGTACTGTTTTTTGCATTTCTAAGCAATCACAAATGTAGCAAAGGCCAAACTGGTTAGTATGTGTTCTGTATGTACTGTAATAAAATTTGAATTTAAGCAGTTTTAATGTACATACTTGGGAAAACTTTGCCTGACTTTTGTCTTATACCAAGGAAAGTCTAGATCTAATATTAAAACAGCCTTCTGATAGGTTACACCTACTGCACTGCTGCCAAAGCAGTGTAAATTTTTGATTTTTGTACTGTAAAATCCTTGCTTCAGTATGATAATGCAATGTTCATAATGGAAACATGGACAAGAAAGTATTGCACAGGACAGGTGCACACATTTTCCTTCTCTTACTATTTCTATTTTGGTGAATTGAACCAAAAATAGAATGTAGGAGAATATAAACAAAAGATCAAAAAACAAAAGTAAGTACTAAACTGGATGGTCTTTATTCCAATATTGACCCGTAAGGTCCTGAAACCCATGATGAAATTTTATGGTAGTTTTCCCTGGTAAGGGAGGTGGTTGCCAACAGTCCATTCAATTCATTTCATATGTAGTTTGGATGGCTGAATTAAATTAACCCTCATACTACTGTATGTTGTACAGAACCCTTATGACAACATGCCAGTCTAGAGGGAACAGGAAATTGGTACTTCATCTACACAACTTTATGAATCAAATTTAATAATCATTTCACTCGGTAGCACAGCTGGTGGGGAGGGTGTGTAGGGGGAGTAACCACCCTCCCCAAGTGCTGTCTTTAACAGTGGCATCTTTTAAAAGAATGAGTTGTGTGAACTGGAAATATTGTGCAGTGGCTGCCTCATTATGTCTTTACTGCCTTTATCTTTGATGCCGTTTCTATGTGCTTTCCCCCGTCAACTTCAAAAATTCTCCTCAGAAATGATTTCATTAGCATCACAAGCACTAGACAGACTCTATAGCCCATCTTACTTGCCACACTGAAAGACCACAACACATTGATATTTCAGTCAGGAGCATGCTACTGTACCTTGGTTAAGATATCTAGCCGCATGGCCATCAATAGCATCTAAAAATCCACTGAGAAGATAGCACCATGTTGCTGTTATATAGTCTGTTCTCATGTAATAAAATGACACCAGTGCCAACACTATCCTTCCATACCCTGGAGAAGCAAGAAGAGAAAAAAATTCAGAAACTTTAAATAGTACAATACTTCAAGTCTTCAAGATACAGTACCTGCTACCAGAGAGGAACAAAGTTGCTGTTTACATATCATTGAACTGCAAATGGTCTTCCAACTTCATGAGCTTGAAAGACAAATTTTTTAAATTTTCAAGATAGGTTTGTATTCATGATTAATACATACTGTACAAAGGGAACTAACTCACTAAGCCAACAGAAAAAAGAGGACACTTCATCTGCCACAAGTGAAAATTTCTTTGTTGCATTATGGCAGTTACTATATGGATCCTGCATACAGACTTCAATATTATTTGGTCTGATCAGAGTTTTACGTCTGACTTGATGGATCTATATCACATCCTACAGTAACAATTACACCTACAGTAGTAACAAATATTGCTGGCCCAGGTCCCACTCTACAGTACCACAAATTCATTCATTAAATGCCAGCTGATTTCAATATGCATGTAAAAACTCCCCTACATACATTGATTGTGAAGCATCTGGGCTCTTCCACGTGCCAACCAAACATAATAAAGTTTCTAGCAACACACACACACCTAAATGAAACATACAGCATTGCAATACAGACCATTTTTTCTTCATACATCAGCACCGGTCCCAATAACGGACTAGTCCTGCATGCAAACTAACAAAATAGCAATTGTATCTTGTTCCTATTCTCATAATTAGAACAGTACAGTTGCCTCCTACTCTACCATCCCACTGTGCCACTGAAGATAGGGTCATGGTCACTGTGGCTGTCATCCTATCTGTGCAAAGGCATGTCACTTTTTTATACTGTAGTTTCAGCTCCAGTGACCTAAGATAACCTTTGACCTCTACCACAAGCATTAGGGTTCTATAATGTTGTAAACTGTAGCAGTAAACTGGGGAATGTGGAAACAAAAAAGCAAATGAAGTGTAAACTACTAAAATAAAGTCTTTGCTGTAACCTTCTGTAACAGAGGGAGACTTGCCTATAAGTTATCATATTGGAACAATAAGCCCATTTAAGAGCTGACCACTTAAGTGAACCTATCTAACTTTATGTGACATTACATCTCACTGAATATAAAAACCAATTTCACAGCCCATACTTTATGTACTGTAGAACCAAAGGGCATGCACTGTATGAAAGATAAATTTCAGTGCCTCCAACTTTCATCTCAAATTCATATCAGGAACGTTTGGGGGATTTCTATAAATTGAGAATTATACAAAAAAGATGTCAATTTTGAATGAACAGTAGTTCAGTTTGTACCTAAAATGGATACTCCATGGTTGTACACATGACAATCATCTCAGAAGTTATACAAAAGTCATAACATTAACATCTTTTAAATGCAGTGTGTCTATTCAATCCATCAGAGATTATCATCAAATAAAAACAGACCTTAGTTGACATTGACATCAACTGGTTGCTGTCATTCTCTGCACTTTCCCTGTCCTAATGCAATGATGATAAACTGATTCAAGAATGACAATGCCACCTTTAAGCACATTTATGCATCAGATATTCATACCTTAAACCACCACAGTCATACTGTAAGCTGATTTTATTCCTCATCGGTTTGGTCATGTCTGTTTTTTAGCAGATATAAAGCAATGACAAAGGTCATATTTTTGCCACAACTAATCTGTTTTCCACTTATTTTGACTGAAAATTAAACATCGTATACATGTACTGTAGCCCTATGTTTGTGAAATTCTCCACATTAAATTGCATTGCGACAGCGAAATTGTGGGAGTTTTAGGGGTACCCAATATTGTAAATGGCACAATACAGTATCGTGACTACAGGTACTGCAATAAATATCGATTCTATTAAAAAATTGTTTCATATTGTATGCAGGGCGAACGCCCTTGAACATGGTTGTGTGTTTCTGTTACACTCCTAGACCACAGCTCTTGTGCAGAGTGAACAAATTTTACACACTCCCCAGACATTACAGTAAGTCTGGGGACCTCTCACACTCTTATATTACAAGATCATAGGGTTCAACCAGCCCTGCCAAGTCACCCACATTTTCGGATCGTCTCCCGCTCACCTGCTTAACAATCCCAATCTCCCACATCGTACCTTTTTAGCAAAAAATTCATTTCATTGAACAAAAATACAAAATAATGAGAGAAATTAACATTTGAAGTGCGTGCTAAAAACAAAAAAAAAAAAAGTCTTGGAAAATTCTGGTCATACAACTATGTCAATGGAAGTCGGTCTCCAAGAAATGCTTATATAAGAAACGGGAAATGTCAAAAATTTTCACCTTCTAAAAAATCATCCGACCTTGGCATCTCTGTTCAACTTCTAAGGTAAACTAAACAGAAGACTTTTCCTTCCTTCCTAGTGACCACAAAGAAACAAGTCCACAGTTTAAATCAATGAGTGGTTTCAACAGCCTTTAATAAAGGTGCATGCCCATTGGATTGTGAAAATCTCCTAACAGTGCTTCCTTAAGTTGACAATTGTTTAATATGCATGCCGGCCAGCCTAAGTGTGTAATGAGATTATCTTGTGCTTTTGGTTTTTGTCATTTGGACCCCACCACAGTCATACAATGCAAGCTTGCAATGTGCTGTATAAGGAACTGGGAGAGAAAAACAGAAAAACAGTATGTTCTAACAAACTTCGTCCAGGGCAAGTCCAAGCTGAGGTCCCCTCAGATTGCAAATTTTAGGATGCCTGTTGTTAGTATGAATTTGGTGTCATTCTGAAGCTGAAAAACCAAAGTACTATATTTTGTTAAAAGATCATCAGAAAAAAGCATAGTGTGGGTGTGGCACACAATTTGCATAATTCATAACTTGGCGTTGAGTATGGGACATTTTGAAATTAATAGGCCTATTATTAACCACTGAACTGATACAACCAAAACGTGACTTTGAGGACACAAGTACCTCCGCCTATATTTTTCACTTAAAACAAAAGCATCTCAAAAAGTTAATTAAATATGCAAATTAGGGCATGTCAAACTGTGACATGTCCCATACGAAACAATTTCACATACAGTTGTTTTGATTGTGTCAAGAGTCCTGAACAATTTTTAATTCTTTTTTCAAACCCTCTAATTTATGATCCCCTCTTCTTAAAAAAGTGCATTTTTTAAAATTATTCAAATTATTTTTTTCTAATAATCATTCATTTCTCGTTACGTATTGGACAAACATGTTTGTGTTTTGTATGGGAAGCAGTGTATTCTAGTGCTATAATTAAAGAAGTCTGACATTCAAAATTTTGACAACTGAATGATGTTTAGAAAACATGTCAAATGAACACTTTTAGTCAATCATGTACAATAATTAGGATTACTACAGGAGGATTAAATGGATAATATACTTTAAAAAATGCTAAAATATTGCAAAACTTTTTAGTGCAGCTAAGAATTTCATTAAATTTCATAAAATTTTTTAACTTTCTGAAAAGTGGAAGGGCACCCACTTTTGTACAACTGTACAATTACAGTACTTGTATAACTATTTGGCAACTGCTTGGTGAAAATGGTAGCCATTCCACTTTTCAGAAAGGAGACAAAATACTGTATGATCAGGTGTTATTTTTGTGGCACCTTATTTCTTTTCTTCCCATTTACTGTTAAACTTATGAAACTGGAACTTTTTCCAATTTAGGGACAAGTTCTATTGTTGAAGAGATAATGTGCACAATTTAAGTACATTCCCATTTGTCTTTATTATGAAAAGGGAAAATAATGGTCAGAACAACTACCTTCACATAAACAATTTTGTAACATGCAATGCATCTAGTTTCAAAATAACTTGGTTTGCTCAAAATGAGTCCCAATAATCCTTAATTGACATGTGGGCCAAAAGTACTAAAAAAAGTGTTTGTAAAAATCTACCTAACATGTGAAAGGAGGATTAGTATTATTTAAAAATGGTCACTTTAACTTGACCCTTGCGTGCGTTAGGTTGTCCGTCAAACAATTTTTTGGAGAGATAAGGCCACCTAAATTATTTTGAACAATGATTATCAAGCAAACCACACTGTCAACCTTTAAAAAGGTATACGTTCTATGTCTACTATAATCAGTATACATGAAAATGCATTTAACTAATGGAAGTAAAGCTATTTCAAAATGTTGTTCCCTCTGTCCGTCAAAAAATAATGCACGCAAGTTTTCCTTCTAGTCCTTGCTAAAAATAGTTTATTTAGCATATTGTGTAGTCTGATACAATGTAGTTGATATCAGGTCGCTGCTACATCATTGTTTTCCAAGTTTTAATGAATCATGGCATCATTAAATGTTATTTACTGACGTCCATCAAGGCAACATAACGCACGCAAGAAAGTGTAAACATGGTTCTAAGAATATTGTAAATGAAGGGATAATGAATGTTAACACCCTGGTTATTAGTGAGGAGTAAAGTATAAAGTGATAAAACAAGGATACGCATCCCCTTGGGCTTCACTATTCCCTACATTGTTGCATA
>WURT03651298.1:0-19024 GCA_009936505.3 Holothuria glaberrima
GATTACCTAATAACCTTAACTGCCTTAAGACCACTTTTTTGAAATAGTTACTAATGAGTGGACGGTCTCTTCTTATGTTGTAAGGAAACTGTATTGTGAGTGAAAGAAGAAGGATGGTATTTGGTTGCATGAAGCATTGATGGACTTTTGCCACTGTGCATCAGGGCCTACCCTAGCCGAAATCCCACAGGCTGCAGTTCATGACAACGTCCAGTGGCGTACTACTGATAGTTGGTACCTTGGGGAATCTTTCTTTGGCCTTGTCACTAACTGCCGTCCTGAGGAAAGGGTGTAAGGAGAGGGTCTAACAGGAATAAATGACATTTTGTAAAGTGCAAATTGATGTCTTTGTCAAGCTTACACAGTTATAACTGATTATGTGTTTAGAAATTCGTATTATGTAGTGCCTATTTTATTTTTTGTTTTTGTTCGGGGTGCTGTTTAAGGGCCGTGGTAGTCCACCTACTCTTTGAGAAGTTGAGGTGCTGTTTATTGTGCCCAAGATGCAAAATAGTGCTACTTTTAGGGCCACCGTTGGTTGGTGTGTTGCTCTATTTTTGTCAAAAATGCCTCCCAGATTGGCGTAAAATAAAGAAAAAAACCTTCTGGACTTTCAAAACCGCATCTTAACACTTTTTGAGACTTCATTCTCTAGAAAATGAGATTTTGAGAAGAGAAGTTGTAACTCGGAAAATATATTCAGTAAAGACACTTTGTTAGAGAACACATGACTAAAATGAACCCAAGTCATGCAAGCTTTTTTTTTAATTTCAGCATTTAAATTAAAGGTTATTGTATGGCTTTATTTTATATTGGCATGCTGTGCCGGACACCAAGTGAGAAGGAATACTATAATTCTTCAACGAATAATAGGCTACATTTGTATTGTGCGCATCATGCATGAGGAAGGAGGTCCATTCGTTTGAGCAAGTTATCGGCATAAGAACCTATCTGCGGCGGGGGTTCGGGCACGTCTTAGGGAAAGTTTTGGAAAAGGAAACCTGTATCCACCTATGCGATTTCCCAGGTTCTGAGGACCGTAAAAACATAATCATGCAGGAGGATGTAGTTTTTAGTATTTTCAGTATTTTTTAAGTAGGCTATTTTTCAATTAGGGTTTTTGGAATCTCAAGGGAAGATGTCTGTCTCGCCCCCTCCCCGTCAGGCTACTGCCCTGGCCACTTAAGCTGCCCTTCAGGTCGTTATGATAAGAAAGACGAAATAAGCTCACCTGAAACTTGCATTTTTGAAAACATTTGAAAGTGTTCCTTCATGGTACATTGCAAAAGTAATCTTTAGTGTTACAGTTATTTGCAATTGTCTCTGCTGTCAGAATATCATGTCTATCGACAGCAAATTAAGACCTACAACTTCGAGGAAAAAGTGATGAGATAATTTAAGCTATGCACCATTCGCTTACAGTCTTAATTGACACTAATTGGAATATGAGGGTCCTTTGTCAGGAAATTTTTCATATTAAACACTGCTAGATGCAATTTTCTGACATCTGTCGTTCAAGTAATTCACAAAATGGTATCTCACCCGAAGAGGGGTTGTTAGACGGACCCATACGAGACTTGTTTTCTTTTTATCTCCTTTTTAGGTGAGCCAATTTGGCAGCTAAGCTAGAGGTAAACTTTTGGAATGTAGTAAAGACCTGGTTAAAATTCATTATCCCATTTTTTTAAAAACACCCTCTACAGTCCCTTAGAGCTCATCGCCCCTGGGTTGTTCAAACGCCCTCCAGGGGGCGATAACGCCCCCGTTGGGAATCATTGTGTTAGACGAAATTTCTCCCAACGCACAGCCGGCCGATCGCCCAGCTATTTCCATAGGTCGTTGTAGGCTGTAACAGGCCCGTATGCAGCTTTTTCAGTGGGGAGTGAGGGGTTCGATTATGCCACAAGTGGAACATTTTACCCACCAGCATTGACCGTCAAGTGCCGAAGACACATGTACCGAATGCTGAAGGCCAGAGGTAGTGCCAGGATTTGCCCGACAGGGGGACCAATGTAACCAAAGGGGGCAGCAACTCGGAACCCTGATAAAGGTGTTGGGTTGCCGAAAGGACTGAAAGGCACAATTTGTGGCGCGACGAATATTTTTTTTTTTTCTTTTTTTAATCAGTCCGGGAGAAACCCTCGAAGGAGTGTGCACAAAAACCCTCCTTTAAGGTTTTTTTTTTTTTGGCACTTGGGGGGCGCCATTATACATAATGCATTTCACTGGCGCCATACATTTACTTTGTACGGCGCACTCAAACACAAAAAAGGGAAAATTTTAGGTCTTAGGGATACATGAACTTGTATCAATATGTTAGCTTATCAAATGTTACACCGCAACGGTGTGCAATATTCGCTAGCTTCAGTGCAGCACTAGGCAACGCCCTACGCTCTAAAACCCCGCGAATTTTGTATTACAAGATGTACACACTGTATGTACTATATACGTAACGTTCGGGAACTTGGTGTATGTGTGCTAGCACTGTATAGGCTACTAAGTTAGCTAGGCCTAGTATACGTGAACACCATACACGAGAAACATTTGTGTGTTCCGATAATGTGTTTTCACTCTCATCGATCATTATGGTCATAGACTGCAGCGCATTTGCCTCGCTGATGAGCAGTTTAAGGGGGAGTCTTAACAGGTATAGGTACATCATTTATGCTTTGTATACTACGTAGCCTAACTACTCTCACTATAACTTCTGTGGTCTGGGTTGTTTTTCCCTGGCCACCGGTTGATTTTATTCCTCCCCATGATAGGCAACAAGCAATCTTGACTGCCAGCAACACGGATAGCCTGTGATTTAGTTCATCTTTGATATATAAAAACGATTAGGCTACACGCAGTTTGTCATCATTCTATACCCCGGCCTAACGTAAAGTTAGGCCTAGATCAGTCTGAGCGTTTTTAGTTTGCACGGAGTAGGCCTAAGGGTGTAAATCTTACCCATGTGGTGAGGCAAACAACAATCTAAAAGAAGCTGGGCGGATACTTTTCATATTTGAAGTCTGTAGTATTGCACGCAGTAAATTTATCTCAGCGTGCTTATTGGCCGCACGTACCCTAGCCTAGCCTAGAATTGAAACCAGTATTGTTAAGAAACAGTAAACATTGCTCGCAAAAGAAGTACGTTCAGATTGACGCGTACGTCTAGCTGTGCCTACAGTAAATCGAGTCGAACTTAGCTATAAGTCATTGGATCTGTACGTTGGTACAGTGAAAGAAACGACTGGGTATACTTTAGTTAACTAAACAAAAAACGATCCCTCACACGAGTGTTTCTCCCGGATTGTTAACAGATATTTAAAATCTGGAGCTTATATTATATATATATATATATAACTTTTTGGAAGAAAATTTGGGTTTTTGTGTGAGGAAAATTGAAAACATTGGGGTTTTTTATTAAAGAATGCCCTTCGCTTTTGCAAAATATAGTAGATCGACTGAAGTTCGTCGCGTGGGGTTACGTATTTTATCATACGGATTAAGGCTCTCCGATGACTTTGAAAAATTTTCCCGAAAAAATTTGTGGCTTTCTTTTAACAAATATTTAGAAATCTTGAGCTTTTATTAGAGAAAACATGGAATTTAATTGCAAAAATTTGAAAAATGTGGCATCCTTTGTATATGAATTGAAACTTTTTGAGCCTTTATTGAAGAATCTGTCCTTTTTATGAGTAAATCAAGCAGATCGTCGGGTCGACTGAAGTTTGTTAAGTTTACATATATTATCGTACGGTTAAAGGCTCTTTCAACGAAATTACAAATTTTGTCGGCTTTCCTTTCACAATTTTTTTTTAAAATTAGGAAGTTATATTGAAGAAAGTTTTAAACGTTTGTAAGGAAAATTTGAAATTTTGAGTAGTTTTATTCAAGAATCTGCCCATCTCGTTAGCGAAATAAAGCAGATCGTCAGAGGGACTGAAGTTAATCGGGTTTACTTTTATTACAGTACGGATTAAAGTTCAACGACGAAATTGGATGATTTCCCCATCCTCGGCCCACTGACGCCACCGTCAGTTTGCGAGTAACGTACCAGAAAATTTTTACAAAAATACTTGCCAAATCGTAGGAAATGGCACTTCCTAGACGCATTTTCAATGTTACAGATTTCATTCAAGAAGATTCTAAAGGGAGCAAAACTTGCCTGGTTATTTAGCGTCTTAAGGCTACAGCTCAACTAGGGCTTATTTTAGCACAAAGGGTCATTTTTGGATCAAGTTTTAAGAACTTGGCTGGCCTCCTTTACGTTGTTACATGCTCTAAGTGATGCGCTCCCTGCGTATTACCGAGTAGATGTTAGATACTTTAGAACGCCTTTTAGGTAACGCCCCCCCCCCTTGGGAAAATTCTGAAATATTGTTTGCCTGGAATTTGTTTTAGAAACATTAAAACCTTAGTGGCCTCGCACAAGATAGAGGGAGGAACGATCTTGTTAGGTTACTCCTCACTTATTTGTCCCTATGCCTTCTCAATGAACATGAGGGGTCACTGAGAACGATGCAGTGGCCCTTTGAGATGTAGAACCTGATGGGTAACATGTACTTGCCACAGGCGGCTCTTGTTGAGGTATCCACCATTTCTAACTCAAGCCCTGACTCCCAAAACGGAACATTGTTTTCAATTTGTGGTTTCTATGATGATTTTCTCACATTGCCCCAAACGTCTAACAGAAGACACCGATGAGGCAGCGGATTATTATAGGGAGCTATGGGCCCTCATGGCAAAATCAGTTCCTCCGCATATCCCATTGCGTTCCTGTGTTCCTCTCTCCATCTTTCACGATCTCTCTTTTTCTCTTCCCCTCCCCCCCCCCTCTCGTTTCTCTCTTTTTTCTCAGCATCTGGCCAGAGGCAGCCATAAGCCGTTCGGCCCATATGGCGATCGCCATATCCCCACAACGGCCAGTCCACCTATGGTATATACAGGGATATAAATTTCAAATTAGCTAATTACAAAAATACGTTTAAAAGGCATGCCATTATAGCGTGAGTAATTAATTTTTAAAACAGATTTTATCACTAAATTATACTGTAGGGACGTCCAATTCCAAATTCATAAAAGCTATTATTTATCATATAGACATGTACATCAATTAATAAATGTTTATGATACGCGCTTTGACCTTGGAACAAGATTTTTGTTTTTAAACATACATACCGAGGATCTAAGACTTAATTTGGAAAGTAGAGAGAGGCGGGTAATCTGAGCGAGTAAACTACCTATGATTATCTCGAAAAAGGTTGTGGGATAAAGCTGAGATGTAGTAAAGCCTTGTAGTTGTTCTGTGATCTGTGTTCGTATTAGGCAGAGTGGGATAGAGCGATTCCTTCACTCTTCCCAAACTTGAAAATCTCGCAAGTTTTACATGTTTGTTGGAACATAACAAACCTTTTGAGAAAACCATTTAGGTAAAACTAGACTCTTTTTACTTTGCAACTGATCAAGATTCCGGACCCCTTTTGTTCCAAACCTCTGAAAAAAACATCTTGGATGGGGAATCCTCCCTATTCTGAGACCCAGTACCAATGATGTACAAAATCCCATCTAAATCAGTCTACTGAAAACTGCTTTTTCTGTGACCTATTTGGAGTGAGATTTTATGACATGTTTCCTTCTTGCAGTGTGGATGGAATGGGAGTAAGAAGAGCAGCTTTCGGCTAGCTCGCAAAGACGTTTGTATCCTGAAAGATTTAAAATGCAATGGTCATTATGAACTTTTCACTTCGAAAATTGCCCTGCAAGTAACATACATATTTTACATGTTCTTTCATGATGGAATTTAAGTAAGAAAGTTACCAGGTGTAACATCGTAAAAGGCTCTGCATGCAGTAACTGTGGGATCATAGGTGCCTCGGAGAATAACATGGGACACTGACACATTCCATGGAGTACTAGACATTCTTAATGAGAAATTAACGATTCGTGTGAGGACTTGTCACTTTCCCAAAAGAACGAACAAATCCCATGGAGAATTATCATTTAGCAATAAAAACCAAAAAACTCCACGCGGAATTATCATTCCCCATGTAATTTTACTGTTTCTTCCGGCTGGTAATTTACAAGTTCTTATGGTCAACAGAACAAATTCTAAAGGGATTTTTAGGCTTCTGCGGCGAATTCCATTTCCTTCCTACCAGCTGAAGTTGAATAACAAATGGTACATTACCCATGGTAATTTTCAGACTTCTTGCCAGGAATGCATAAGTCGCGAGGGATTTTTAAAGGGATCCTTTAAGGGGACAACACATAGCTTCTGGTCAAAATTAGTCGTGATTGGGAGGATATGTGTGCTTGTCATTGAATGTTATGTTTGCCTGTTTGAATTTGTAAATGTTATTATCTGTGTTCTTGCCCCTGTGAAGTGGGCTTGTGTGGCTGCATTATGGAGCTATGTGCTAGCCATTTTGCCTTTTTGGCTGTTATCGGAGGGCCTGTGTGCTCAGTGTGTTCTCAAATATCTTTCTGCGTCTGTGATAGTGGTGCTGTTTGTTCATGTTGTGTTTTGTGCGGTTGTGGGTTAAGTTCATTTCCGAAGATGTGTGCTGGAAAAAAACGCAGTTTTGAGAATAAGCTTAAATAAGAAAGTAAATACTCAAAAATGTGCCAATATGTGAAACACCCAAAGGTCGAGAGTGCTTGTTGATTGCTGTGCTAAAGAAGGGTACATTTTACACATGATGAATTAATCACGTTAAGAGTCCACTTGATTTCCTCTCTTGCCCAATTACACAATTTGATGATAGGCGGAAAATAATAGCCCATGCATAGTTTACAATCCTGCCCAACCGACCGTAAAATTGTTTGCAACCTTAGAGAGATATAACCTAGGTTTGGTGATAACAAGAGACCTCTGGCGGTGGGGTTGGAAATTTGACATACCTCACTAAGACAATAAGAAGTGATGTTTCAAAATCAACATTTTAAGCGTCCTCGATTATTTTTATACTTCCAGTTTATTGTGGTTTGTTGCATCACTTATATACAATATTTACATCAGTCACTTCGTTATATCATTTTCAATACATCTCTTTTTTATCAATATTTCACATATATTTACAAGCTAACTGGGTGGATGTCTTGCAAAATACTACGATGAGAGATGGGTTAACACTATCTGAAACAATTTACACATGTGAGAAGTTTCTGAGATGCTCTTAAAGTTGCTTGGGTTAAAAGATAATTAAATAGTGACAGAGGTATGTGGAAATTATTTTTCGATTATTATTTATCTCCTTATGGGAAGATCTGCTATTCCATTGTAACTTTAGACAAAACAATGTTACTAGTATAAATAATGGTTTTATTAAACAAATTTACAATGCATGGAGTCAGTTACATTTTAAGGATACAGTTGAAAACTACGAAACCCAGATTCTTTGGAACAATAGTTTCATTAAAATTGACGGTTGTGTTACCTATGATAAAAGACTTCACATGGCTGGAATTATTTATGTAAGAGATCTTTTTAAAGAAACAACTTTAACCTTTAATTTAACGATTTTTGTAATAAGTATAACATTAGGAATTATCCCTTTACATGTTATTATGGGCTTATGTCAGCTATTCCAAATGACTGGAAGCGAAATATGGTCATGGACGGAGTAACAATACCCAATGAAAATAATTTCATTGTTAACATCAATTCTCGGACAGCTTACAACTCTTTAATGGAAAATATTGTACTTCCACCTAGAGCCCTTGCAAACTGGAATATCTATTTTAGCTTCAATACTGATGATTGGAAAAAAATTTTTCCGTATCCCCAAATTAACACTCTCTGAAGCTAAGATCATCTAATTTCAGTTCAAATTCCTCTACAGAATTTTGGCAACAAACAAATTACTGTATCATATGAACAAGGTACAATTTTTTTTATGTACGTTCTGTGAAAACGAGGAGGAAACAATTGGTAGTTATTCTGGAGCTGTTCTATAACTTTCAACATCTTGCTTGATATAGAGTTTTTACTCTCTGGAACACAATAAGCGCCCTCGATTGAGAAACGTGAATAAGTCGCCTACATCAATTTGGTATTTCTATCGGCAAAAAATGGTATTTGTATACTTGGGAACGCGATTTGAATCTACATCCAGCAAAATGTACTTCCAGGCGGGGTACGGGGTACGTGATCTCTATATCTTCATGGTATTTGCTATCTATTGTACCTGAGGTCACGCAGAGCCAGGGATACTATTTACTAGACACGGTCGGGATTTTGCTTGTTTGATTTAGAGGCTAAAAGATGAATTTTCTGTGTTTACTTAGCTAACGAGCTCTTTCGAGACAATTTTGAAACAAGAAACTGCAACTATTATCTTAGGGATTGAACCCAATACGAAGGTTTCAATTTCCTGTTAATTGCTTATATGTATTTTCTTAGTACGATAGTTTACAGAGACGTCTGCTATTCGTAAAGTAAGTTTTCATTTTTTGTGATCAAACCTAATAGTTTTACATAATTTACTTTCGCCATTTTGCAACTTTTGGGTTCCTATCTCATGCATTGCTGCCTCCTTGCGTATATACCGGTCCTTGGACCCCATCTCGTGACAATTTGTCACAAGGTGTTGTTCCAGGGACGCCATGGCTAGCCTTATTGTTAAGAAAGATGTAGCCTAGGTCTAAAATATGTCGAAACTTTATACTCACTTGATAAAGCTGTCTCGAATTTAATGAAAAACAGAGGCATATGAATGGCATTACAAATATCTCGCCATGCATTTTGGCATAAGTGTAAAGGTACTTGCCCAGCGTAGGAATTAAAAAAAAGATCTAACAATCTTTGTGACGAGAAACCACAACGACCCTCTGGAATTTCCCGTTACCAAATCAGAATTACATTTACATGGAGAGACTAACAAATGATCAAGATAATGACCGTGCCATCAAACCATGACCAATCTTCTTATGTACAACAAATAAGCGATGTTAGGAATTGCACGTGTTTTTTCTTGCAGAAGTAGTTTATTTGAAATAAACATTTTGTCAAATGCATGTAAGGTAAATGCCCTTAGCCATTTTGAAAATTCAATATTATTCCCCTCATAGCAGGTATATTACAGGTACCTTATCTTAAGTCAAGTTCAGTAGAGCTTTATGTGTGCATTCTTCCACAAATCTGCTCCGGAAATGTCCAGCGACCATCAAAAGTAAAGCCGTGTGACCACATTTTGCCATTAATGTGAGTTCACTAACCACTGTAGCTGTCACGATTTACTTTTTTATTTCTCTGGGATAACGAATATTGTGCTACTACGTATTCTGTGACTGATTATTAGTTTTACATACCTGTATAATTCACAAGACGGTTATGCACCTGCAGTTGTTAGGTACTCGTCTTGGAGTGAGTGCAAGTACTTAGAATCGAGTATGAGTACGAGTAACGACTGATGAGTACGAATATTTTAATATCAAGAGTACAAGGGAAAAGTACAAGAGAAGTGCCCAAACAAAGAACACTAAATATACAAGGCTTTTTAAGGTTACGTTATCGTATACTTCAATACTTTTCTTTACAATTAGCTCATTAGTTGAGTTATGGCCTGTACGTAAGTGTACACTCTTAGAAGTTGGGTAAAAAATTTAAAAAACTTTTAATCAACACTGGGCACATATATATACTCTCAGAAAATTGGGTAAACTTTGCCCAAAAGCTGTTGGGTAATGCATTCACCCAGAAGTTGGTTACATTATTTACCCAAAATTGGTTTATACTTTGCTCAACAGTGGCTGGGTAAAATATTTACCCAATATTGGTTAATAAATATAGTTTAGATGCAGCGTTTTAACCAATCGTTGTTTGATTGTTGAATGTCCGTTAGGCAATCTGATGCCCGATATATAAAGTTAGGAGAAATCTTTAATGTGGGCATGTTATACATAGCATAAATCTCAGATTATCATGAATAATGTGGGATTGGAGACCCGACGATTGTGTTAGAGTAAATACGGGGACAAGGTGTCATGCGCAGTATTCAATGCTTGTATCAAACTTATATCCAAAACGATTAGGGAATGACTTGCTGCTGCTGGTAAGCCTACGCCTATATCTTTACCTTACCTAGGCTAGGGTAACCTAGCCCTTGAACAGTACTGTGTGTCCCGTCACACTCCTCCATCACAACGGAAACACACAGCACTGTTCAAGGGCCAGGCTAACCGAGCTCTCATTCACATGTTAATGTATCCTAGCCTACTAGCTTGGGTAAGCCTAAGCATTTGGGGCCTTGGCTTACTTGTAGCACAAAGTTCTTCCTTAATCGCTTTGATTGTAAGTTCAATATAAACATTAAACACATTTACCTTCAAACACAATCTAAAACCATCCCACAACCATTAGTCAAGGTAAACTAAGATTTACAATATCGAGCATTTCGTCGCTTGATGAGCTACCTATGACTGTAAACGTGAGACGCATACATTCGTACTTACCGTTTGCATGTCCATATGTTCCTTGCTTTTATCACATACGCGTATACGGAGTGCGCTAAAGTTGAGAGGGAAAACCGTCCAAAATTGTGGGAAAACCTTTACTCAAAATTAATCGATTCCTTTTTATTGTTGTTAAAAGAATCACCCAGCACTGTTAATAAACACCAGTGCCCAACTAAAAATTACGCAACTTTGTAGGAGTGTAACATTCTCTCGGGACAGGAACACAATCACTCAACGTAACAACGAAACTCCGTTTAGCAAAAGATAGAAAAAGGAAAATCAGTACAATTTAAGTTGGCCAAAATACATCATAAATTAATGACCAAGTTCCAATTAAAAATAAAATAGGTCCAATATGCATGAAAAAGTCTTTGCCGAAAAAGTGTGAGAAATTGTTATGGCTTATTGTTCCAGGCCTGGGCTCTGTAGTCCTGTGCTCGGACGTAGGATATTCAGTGCAGAAAACAAGACTTTTGATTGTCATTTATTTTGGTCCAATGATTATTTTTCAAAGAAAATGATATGTTCAGAGGGATTGACAATCATTTCAAAGTATTTTGCCATCTTAAATAAGGTCATTTGACAATGTAGCGTGTCGTAAAAATGCTTTTTATACTGTGTTGAAGTTACACGCAATTGAAAACGGGCATTTTTAGAAGTCGATTTCATGCTCTGATTCAAGCTATATTTTTAATGACTGTTTGTGACCATTCAGATCTTAAACTCTGTACCAATAACAATGTAGCCCTAGGAAATGAAGCCCTAGACCAACTGCATGGCCAAATGGTTAGAGCTTCAGACTTGCAGACGGAAGGTCGGGGTTCGATTCCTGGCCGGGTCATACCAAAGAATTTAAAAAGGGAACCTGCTGTCTTTATGCCTGGTGCTCAGCATAAGCAATGGAGTAGGGAAAACAAGTCAGTGAGCCACAACTGGAAAAAGGCTTTGGCCTGCACGACCTAAACCAATTGGTGAAAAGCTGAGCAGTAAAATCTAATCTAGCTAACTAACCTAGGAAACAATTATTCAGTTTTCCTTTTTGTGTACTGCCAGCTACAGCCCATTCCGGGCCATTTACAATTCCAGAACCTCCAATTCCAGGTCAATTCCTAGCCCGACGAAAAACGGACTCGAGTCCGGAATCTAGTCCGAGTCTAGACTCGTATGTGACTCCCTGACATGATGTCTGAAGTCTGCAGTGAGTAATTCTTGTGAAGGAGCTCTCTGGAACTAGTGCCCTGATGCAAGTAATGGAACATATATACCCAAAACGACTTACTCGTTTTCCTTTGCTCAGCGCTCTACGCCCCATGCATCCTGCTTAACCTTGAAAGACGCACCCCTACATGAGAGCTGTGCAACGAATGTGGACTCGTCTATTTTTCGAATTGGGTAAGATTATACTGAAAATAGATTTGGTCATTCTACGGGTTGTAGTACAGCTTGTTTGACTATATCCTGTACATTCTTAATGCTAATATAAAGTTAGTATTAACATATCTATCATGAACTCAATACATTACGACTTCAAACTGTATTATTTTCCCCTTTCAATTCCTATTAAAACTTTACATCAATAACCTACCAACCGTAAAAATATGTTTACTGGCATTTTTTCTTATATGAATACAGAAAAAGCTAAAGCTCAGCTCGGATTCAACAGCGTGATTTTTGATTTTCATTTAAAACTGAACACCAGCCCTTTGACGTGAGTGGAAAAACAAAGAGGTCTGAACATTTTTTATGGTGTAGTGAGTTTTCAAGTAAAAACCGCCCAACGAATCAGAATGAATGTTACCCCGGTGAAAAGGTGATAAGGTAGTCAGTCTGAAACACCCACTTTTTAATGGCTTCAAAAGAATGTTTTAAATGTAAGAAGGCTCCTCTCTCATGGGAGATGAAGGCATCTGTTCTAAGGATAGGGGAACACAAGGTTTTTCAAGTTTTCGTGCATTATAATAAAATGTGACTACTCTAAAATTTCGAAATACGAGTCTCCTAAGTGATGATTCCGTATCCGTCAAAATGACTACCAAACGGATGCTTTACATCCCAGCAAATTTTACGAATTAAGCACTATAGGTTCAACATTGGTCACATCTAAAATTAAAACAGATGCACAAATCCTTTGTAGTTTGACCACCCCAGGCATGATAGGGCAACCAGTAAACATCACGTGTCCTTTAAAGTTTAAGTTCCACAGTCTAGAGGTGCATAGGCCCAAAAAGTGTGAAATAAAATATTGGTAGATGTAAAGTCCTGCTAACTGACAATCAAAAAGTGCACAAACTCTGCACAGCAGTTTGCGATCTTTCGCAAAGTAGGTTGTGGCCTGTTTTGTATTTTTCTTGACGGTGAATCAGTGCCGTTAAAGCATAAATGTAACATTCATTTCAATAAGATCAAAGCGAAGCCGCTTCGCTGTAAAAGTGGTGGCTTTTCTTAGCATTGTTATGATGCTGCCATCTTTTTAACGTATATAATTAGAACATATAGGTGCAGGGTTGTTTTTGTCAAAAAATTTGTTTTTGTATTGATCGCTACTTTACTTCGTAATGCAAGTGAACTTTTAACGCATCAAGAAATTTATGACATAATTATATACCGCAAACTTCAGTCAGTGAACGGTCTGGACACTAAAGCGAAGCGTCTAACATTTTTGTCAAACATGGTTCAGAATCGTCTCTAGGAATTCGAGAATCACGTAGAAATTTACTGCTGGCTGCTAATTTTGTGTTATTTTTGTTGTATATTATTTCTTTAACATTCTGTAGTTGTTGGTTTTAAATGCTACACAGGGAAGCAAGAGGGTGGGCTGAGGCGGTGTCTGCAGAAGGACTGGATGTGCTACCTAAGTAGTTAAAATCTGTCCTATCAGAAAGCCTTCTTCCAAACAGTGTGCCTTCTGGCTTATTTTGCAATAATAATCAAGGTACTAAACGCTGCTAATCGGCTCACCACTAGGCCGTAGTGATATTTATAAAGATTTCAATTTTCAATATACATCACTAAACAACAATATTAAACAACAGTTGTTCTACTGTGAAAAACAACAGTTTGATGAAACAAAGCGAAACTGTCTGCAGATTAGACGGCTTTAATAAAGAGTCATTTCCCCATTGGAAGTCGTGCCATCTTTTGTCAGATGTTATTCAAAACCATTCATCATAAGCATGGCATATTATCTCACATCGATTCATTAAAACGAGACAAGTACCCCTCAGCTCCCATCCGATAAAAGTGTAGCAACCTTTCGTTTTCTCAGTCATCAGCTAGAACAACTTTACAAATTGTTCAAACAACTTTCAATAATAAATGTCTATCAGTAATCAAATGAAAGCATGCAACAAGGTTATCAAAGGACAATAAAATTTATACAGAATCCGTAGTGCACGCAACATGTTGCACGTTTATTTTCATTTTGAGAGTTTATCGTCTGTAACATGTAGTATGATTCACTCAAGCCAAAGTAGAGTAGCAGTTCAATTCAAACGTAGGAATATTTGCGAAATAATTTGATCCTTCTTCATAAAATTCAATGATTGCTGCCACAAAGGAAGTAATCGGATAATGCAGAATAAATATACTTCAACATAATTTTAATTAGGTCTTAACCAGGCAATTGGGGGGGGGGGCTTTCACCCGCAGTGGAATAAGATACGGAAGTTCTATTCTTACAGTAGCCCTGTTCTGCGTTGCTAATACGGTAACAATCAGCTCAAACAGAACGAACCCGGTGTCTTTGACAGCAAGGGAAGTGTTTTAACGTGAACGCGTTATATGTATATAAGGGTGTACCAAGGAAACAGTACCCTGCTGGTAAGCAACTTTATTTTTACATCCTGATTGCAGTATCACGCATGTTGTTACAAACGTAAAGGCATCATCAATGGTGATCTTCGCAGTGCTGTTTTAAGAAGCTTTTTTTCAGTGGTTCTTTGTGCTATGGCAAACACACATAATCAAACTTGGCAGTATATATATATATATATATATATATACTTATCATGATAGTGCTCAATACACGAGGTAGAGCTGCACACTAAGCCGTGCAAGGAAAAAGCGGAAGCCCTGAGAGAGTTTCTTACGACTTTAAGTCGCCTGATGATCGCACGACAGCGTAAAACTATTAGTAGAGAGGTCTGATCCAGCATATCGGCTTATATATATATATATATATATATACATATATTTATATAATAAAATAAGGGTAGGATCACTAAAGATGATACCCTGTTACACAAAATGTATTAGAGAAGAAACATAGAAAACACAAACTACCCTGCCAAGCTTTCTCTCTCTCCCTCTCCCTCTCCATTTTTCTCTCTCTCCCCTTCTCTCTCCCTCTTCCCTCCCCCTCCCTCCCTCTCTCCCCTTCTCTCTCTCCCTCTCTCTCTCCCTCTCCCTCGCACTCTCTCTCTATTTATATGAAGATGCATTAAGGAGAAAAGTGTTGTCATTAGTGGTGATACGTGCGGTACTGAAACTAACCTGACAAGCAGGAACACCCTTTTTCCTGCATGAATGCCACCCCTTAAAATCTGGGTCAAAGTGGGGAAAGCTGTGTCAGGGTGACACATGTTACAAAACAGGGCAAAGTATTACCAACAAGGCCAGTTAAAGAAATACGATTACTGAATTTAATTTACTCTATACCACACCTCTCTACACATATTTTCACAATTTACCTTTATCCCAGTTTGTCACATGTTTCCTGTTTCCAAAACGAGTTTTTTTTTTTTTTTAAATTGCCTCATGTCCATCCTGTGGAAATGTAAGTCAATGCGTGGCGCTTTGGAAATTTATGTCAACTGTATATAAATGACACACATTGTCATGCAAAAATTCACAGCAACTTTACGACTCTTTACACCCCACCATAGTTCTTTCAGTCTGGATGGTACTCGCTGCCGGGACATGTGCTAATATTTGCAGGATAAAGACCTTTGCAGGTGCTATAAATAAAATGTAATATCCTTGCAAGAATTAAACGGTTGCCTTTTAGAAGCCTAAATTAACCTTCGACCCCACCAAAACACTGTAGGATATGCTATCTTTATGAAAACCTTCTAGCTGAACAGAATACGATTCTTTAAAGTTGCAGGATGTGGCTTCGTTGAAAACGTTCTAAACATGCTTAATTGCATATGTGGCATTCACGAGGACACTTTCGTAACACAAGATACGGGCAACTTAAGAAGGAATGAGTGAATAACAGCACTGGACTTACGTGAAATCTGAAAATAATCATCACTATAGGTGTAACCCAAGAGCAGAAAGAAATAGTCTTAGAACAAATTAATTTGTACTTCTGAAGGGAATGCTTAGTTGAGGATATGCTAATTGCTCCCACAAAGGCTATAAACTGAATGATCATCGAATCATCAGGGGACATCGTTCGGGGAAAGTAAAGTTGATGAGATTGGTACTATGATATATCACACTTGGACAACAGAAAAGTGAGGGTGGAAGTTAAGCTTATTAAGAAACTCCTCAAAGTTTTACTAGTCGAAATATCATGTTTTCGAGTTTTTCACAATTTAACGCCCGATGACCTCAAGTAACCTTTTACTCCCACCAAAACAACAAGGATTCCTAACTCATGCAAGTAGGTTATCCCCACATTTAGGGGTTTCCCACATTTGGTTGTCAACATCATGGAGGCATAAGATGCTTTACCATTCGTCGATGGTCAACTTGCAAAATACGGACCATTGTTCGGAACTCCACACAAAACAAAAGTTATCTTTCCATAATACATGGGGCATATAAGGATGCATGCTCTTAACGGCATTTGTGTAACTTGTCACACATGTGAACCCACCAACTCCATGATTAAGTGTTTATAAACTTAATGTGACTTCTGTCGGTTTTGTAAAAAAACAAACTACTGGCATCCAGATATTTGGATGACGTTCTATTTATCAACCACCGATCATGTGGTAATATCTCATATCATGATAGACTCAAATTTCTGGGACTTACTACTCTTGAGTTAAAAAGGTTTGGGGGGGGGGTATGCTGCAGGTTTTCAATTCCCTTTTGGTAGGAATTCTCTGTCTAATTGTTACTCCTTAGAGGTTTGTGCTAATTCCCGTGTTCGTGGTCATTGTATGAGGCTGGTGAAGCATTTCTCTAGGCTTGACATCAGCAAGTTTAGGTTCTCTCATAGATTTGTCAGGGAAAGGAACAGTCTGCCTTAGTGGGTTGTTATTTCTTATTCAACACATTGCTTCAAGATGAACATTGGCAAGTCTTATTGTGACTATGGCAGAATCTGAATGTGTTAGGTGAGTTTTGTACGGATTTTGGTCTAGTTTGGGTTTGATTTTGGTCTGGTTTTTCACACGGCATCTTATGGGGCTTCTGCCCTCTTCTGCCCTTAAACTTGTTATGTTCTGTTATAAGTCAAGGCCCCAAGGTCTAAAAAGTGCTCTAAAATGGAGTATGCTTACTTCGAAAGATCTATTTTTTTAAATTAATAGATTTTGATAGTCTTGACCCTCAGGATTTCGAATCTAGAGGTCTGCTTCTTCGCCGGGATTGCAAAAATATAGATATTGCACTATAAACGTAACGTCATCAAATTTTGTTGAATTTAATGGGATTTAAACATTTTTCTGTTTCAACATATTTTAGTAAAACACATAACAGCCCTTTTATCCAGCATTCATTTCAAACAACTTAGTATGGAAATATCGAGTTATAGAACTTTTAATATATTTTTTCCTCGTTGATCTGTGTACAAAATAAGAAATTTAGATGCGTTTTTCTCAATCGTCAATTTTCGTCTTTTTCATAGCTTTAAATATTAGCTATTTTTCTGATAAATGTGCAAAATTTTATTCTTTCTTGCCATTTTTAATTCCTTGTATGTATGTTAGGATGTTTTGACTTCGGAAATATGTGTCTCATTCAAAACCAGTATTTCGATGTGGCCTTTTGGACAAAATAAGGTGACGTCATCAATTGTGTGGAACACACGTAAAATGAATATTCTCCTCATTTTATACATTTAAATATATATATATATATATATATATACGATAATTTTTTGTCGTTGACTTGTGTACAAAAAAGGAAATTCAAATGCGTTTTTCTTGATAATAAATTTCTGTTTTTTCATCGCTTGAAATATTCCCTATTTCTCCGATAAATTTTAAATGGTAAAACTAGAAGAAGGTATTCACATTTATCTGAGAAACAGGTCATATTTCAAGCAATGAAAATCAGAAACTGGCTATTGAGAAAACGCATTTTAAATTCCTATTTTGTACACACATCAATAATTGAAAATAAATCTCAATTGCCACATCTCAGTATTCAGATACTACATCGTTTGCAAATTAAGCTTGATAAATGGACAGGGTTATATGACTATATGTCCATCTACTTTACTGTGACCAATCGAAGAAGCCTTCAGCCCTGTTTCCGTAATCATCGAACAATCGGTAAATATGAATGGCTCATTTAAAGTTTCATGTTGCCGAAGTAAAATTTAACGTCATTGTTCAATCCGATGAATTAAAAATGACATAACCTGTCACTTGCACATTATGCAAATCGAATTCCAATAGGCTAAAACACTTACACTAGACCTATTTTATTCCATCCCTTGTGTTAGTGTGATTAATTATGTATTAGCGCTAGGCTACTCTCAGGAAATTACAACAAACACTTCATTAATGTTGGGGTCATATCTATGCCTTGGGACTTCAAGGATTACGGGATCTACTTTTCTCATCAACCTCAACATCCTTGCTAAGGAACCCGACGTACTGAAAACCATCGTCAATGAAATCATCGGTCAGTTTGCTAAAGTAAAAGCAAGAAGAAAACCCATTCCATGATGGGATCAACCGAGACAAAAATAAATGTATTTCCCACATTTGACACTTGGGAGGGGGGAAGTTTGCGTTAATGTGTTTCTCATATGGAAAACGGAATTTTGATTCCTGAAGAAGCGTTGCAAAAAACAACGGAAAAGTAAAAATATTACATATAAATTGCCACAAAATAGTTAATTTTCAGAACATGAGATTTCAAAATTGAAAAATTTGGATGCAACTTGCAAGGCCTGGGAAGTGCCGTTTCCAGCGATCTAGGAAGCATTTTCTACGAAAATTTTCTTGCAATCTACGAGCCAACCTAAGATGACGCTCCGCTTAGATAGTGGGCCTGATCGTGAAAAATTTATTCAAAATTATTCTGTCACCGGGCCCCCACAAGCTAAATCTGGCCCTGCTAACCATAATGTATATATTACAGTCTTATTTTTTTTATGTGAATATCTTTATCCTGAAGCGCAGTGTAAATCATTTTTCATTTGTTTCATATGTGCTTTCCCTTTCGTATATGTGATTATTGCGACTGCTTGACTTCTAATATCCCAAACACTGTTGAACAATTATATCGCCGAGTCGATTGAAGTGGGGAAATCCTATGATCTCCAAAATTTTACGTAGATTGTACGACAGAGTTTTGTAAATAACTAAGGAGATTGTTTAGTAAAATATTTAAGAATAACAACTTTTAATAATTTAACTTTTCAATTTATTCTCACCTGTTTTTATGTTTTTAT
>WURT03651309.1:0-12445 GCA_009936505.3 Holothuria glaberrima
CCGGCATTGCCGTATATAGCTCAACAGGCAAAGTAACTACAATATCTCATCCTCCTCACGGAGCGATGAGATAAAAATACCGACCAAAGTAACTTTAATTTCACTCGACCAACCCAACAACAAGAGTGATCTTCAGTTTCAACCATATGTTTGCTTTGGAAGAACGTTTTTCATGTATATTGGGGTGACCGTCGAATGCGCACTTAAGAAACCTATCGTACAAGATTGTTAGTATAAAATGTTATGCTAGGTGCAACTCGACGGGCCCCGCAGTCGACGGGCATCTTAGTACACCAAAATTAATGAACACTAACGTAAAGTTCAAACATTGATTGAAATTGAAGATCATGTATCATTAACTTTTCATCGTCCGCATGCATTTCAGAAATATGGTACACATACCATCATGATGTTTAAAGAGGCGCTAAGATCTAATGTCTGGTACTTGCCTAACTGCATAAACAGCAAAATGGGGTAACAAACTGATTTACATTATTAGTTACATAGGATAGTTTTATAATAAAAGTCTGTAAGCTGATAGGTAGCACACTACTAATCCAAGATAAATCCACTTTCGAAAATATTACCTGGAAAATTTAATCCATATAGGCCTACTTTTTTTGTCTTTCTGAACCCGAAATTTCGGTCTGCATTTTAATTTTCTACCATTAATCCTAACCCTAATTCTAGCACCCAATGAAGATTTAAGGCGGCCTGGGATACGTAAATCCAATGATGTGCAAGCTTACGCGCACAAGTGCGTGTTAGCGCCGAAGACGCTAGATGCCTGAATTTTACGCGGTAACGTTATACAGCCATTGCCTTCTTGACATTCGATGAAGCCTATATGGGGGCCGCCATGACACTTGTAATACGGCAAAGCAATTCCGCGAAACAACTATCAAGGGTATGTTTAGCAAGTACCGTAAGTTTACAATAAGCTTACCATGTGAGCAAATGCGGCATTAGGTTCAATGTTTCCCATTCAAAAGGTGTTGTTCCGATCTCTTCGCGTAAACTGATCTTAGGCCATAAATTTCGTTATCTCATCGGGAGAGACATTAAAGCAATATCAAACACACGTAAAGAAAACTGTATTCTGACGTCACCAAAAGGAACGCTTTTGCCGTATTACAGCTCATACAGTGTGGCTTCAAGTTTTACGGCAAAGTCAGGTGTCCAGCGCCTTCAGCGCTAACACGCACTTGTGCGCGTTAGCATGCACATCATTGCGTAAATCGTAGATGTGAGAAATCTCAAATAAAAAGTTAGTTGTACTTTTGACTGAACTGGTTACTTGTCCATTCTTACATCATGTAAAATACACACCCTCACCTTCGAACAAACACAGCTTGTTGACATAAATCTATACAGTATATGCAAAAAGGAGAATAAATATTGATCTACTTAGCGGGATACATTATACACGTTGCGAGAAAGTTCAATCACTTTGGACAAAGTTTTACCCAACAAAGACCTAGGTTTTATTTTTAAACTCAGACTGGCCCCTTATATTGAAATTTTCAGTTCCTATTTCATCGAAAGGGTGGATAAATATAAGGTACCTTCCTTACATTTTAAAGAACATCAGAAGATTTATACATTTTTCAAGTAGGAAGTTTGATTCGAAGTGCAAACTTTTTGTTTCCAACAAAAATAATCACATAAATTATTGAATAAGGAACAATAACATGTATATAATAATTTTTTAGCAATTTGGACTTTCTCAACAGTACGGTCAAGGAAATTTCCCTGGTTTGATAAGTTGTAAAGGAATTGTAATTTTGCTAACGCATGACTTCCTTAAAGTCCATTATAATATAGCACTCCGTATGCAGTTTTTAGCTCTATGATAGACTTGGCTTAATCTCTTTTGGTGAGATCGGATTTCTTTGTTGCCTATCCACTTAGTGGAAAGGGATTTAGGCAGTCTTAGAGGGCGTATTGATCAGAAGACCGGAATATGGTATATACGACTATGTAGACCAGAGAGTTCAGACGAAAGGGGAGACTTGGTCATGTCTAGCTCCATAGCAAACTAAAATGCCACATAAAATTATATAACATTAAATAATTCCCCCTTAAGCAGTCCTTATAAACGCTATTTTGAGACTTCAGGTAAATTTCAAAAACTCTCTTCATTTCCCTAAGAAAATGCATGGCCGTACACAAGGGGGTTGGGGGAGCAGGGAAAGACCCCAGAAAATATCAAAGGAAAATTTGTATCTCATCGATCTGTGTAAATTTCCGAAGTTTCAAAATAAACATTATTTATAAAGCCCCATTTTCGGCAACATGGAAAGCATTTTGGCAAAGGTTTACTTGTTACACTACGCTCCTAATGATATTAGGATGGCGGTCTCCTTAGATGATGCCCACCCCCGCGGTGAACAATTCCTGCTTACAACCAAAGATATTATAAGCTTATAATATCTTTGCCTACAATCATGCTAACAACTATCTTTCATAATGTTAATGCACACAAACTTTGCATATAAAAGGCTGAGGGAGGAGTCATCTGGCTTGAATTTACCAATTCAGCATAAGTAGTTATGCTACGTCAAATTTACTGCATTTGTCCAGTGGTTCAGTTTGTTTGCGGTAACGATGTCAATGGATATTCTCTTATCTCTAGGCATAACATTTTCGGTAACCCCAGAATTTGTGTCACCCTGGTATTTAAGTTACCCCAGTATTTGTGTCACCTAGGTCTTTGTGTAACCCCAGTATTTGTGTCACCTAGGTATTTGTGTAACCCCAGTAATTGTGTCACCCAGGTATTTGTGTTAGCGATGTATGGGGTAGGAGAAGAGTTGAGCTGTATGGGGGTGAGAACTATGTCGTACCACTCATAGTCTTGTGCATGACGCAAGCTACTGGGAACGCTTAGCCCGAAAATATTCCGTAAAGAACAATCATCATCTTCTTTAAATTTGTAGTATTTTCACACATTAAAATTTGAGACAAGGCCCGGTACTTTGATTGGACAACGAGAGGGCAAGTATACGTGTAAGTTAAATGCAATTGGTCACTAACATGCAGAGTATATGAGTGAAATGTGGATAACCCTTTGCATGGCAGAGTGGCTTTACAGAGAGCAACATGAAGGGAACATGCAGTCCACTCCGTCAATTTGAATTAGTATATCATGGTATCCTAATTCATGAATGGCTCTATTTTAATCATGTGACTATATTTTTGTTCCTTAATTGTTAAATTCATGCAGGATACAGTAACTCCTGGGAGAAGATTACAGTGACGCTGCCAGTCTGTGGTTATCGTTAAAGATTCAATATTTATGATCCGAACGTCAAAGAGGTATACCCGTGAAAGAGAAATAAAGGAAGACGTGTAAGACTGATTGATGTTTTAAAGGGAATAAGCAGTCACCCTACATTTGTTTTGAAAATCAGCAAGTTCTTGCAAATCTCTTACTTGCCTTACAGGTAACTCTGAAGATATTTTTGGACATAAATATTACAAAAAAGGTATAGCACGGGGTTATTTTATATGAATTTACCAATTCGGTAACACAACTAGTGTCTCATGACCAGAAAAAAGCCATTCATGATTTATGAAACCAGGGTACCCGTATACGAATTTTCATTGGGGTGACTACATTTGTTCCTTTAAAGCAGTGGTCTCCAACCTTTTCCAGCTCGTCTGCCCTCTTTCACCATATGGGGTTGGGCAAACGTCCCCTTCCAAGTCCCTTTCAAGTGCGACTATAAATGGGACGGAGAAAAGTTAAGGCACAACATGTTGAGATCAAAAAAGCGCATGCAGTATTTGCAGGTGTGGGCCTGGCCCTGGGTAGTACAAACAGGACAAAAGCCGTACGGGGCTTCCTTTTGTGTAAAGCCTCCATCGAGGTTAAGGGGAAAACGTTTTTACTTAAAGAGGGGAAGATTTGGGAGATCCACAGTGTAATGCCTTCCCCCATGGGCCGGGAGACTAGAGGCTCTCCTTAGCTGCCTCTGGACTGGAGACTCTTCTTAGCTGCCCATGATGGGGCAATGCCTTAGTGGGTGATCAGGGGCGAAGCCTCATGAAGTTTTGCAGTATTTACAAAATTGTCAGTACGAGAAGTATTGAAGCATTTGACTATCTTTGTGTAATAGTCTTGAATGCGCACCAAGGCTTTACAAAATCACCCTTTGGCCATTTGTATTTACGGCAGTAACTAATGGAAGGTAGGGTTCTGCGGTTGGCTTGCTTTTAGTTCGTGAAGAAAGATGACAGTAGGACTTTGGGAGAGTATGCTGCTCAAGGTATCCTGGAATTATTACAGATAGCCCAATTTCGCACGCCAAACTTAGAATTTTGGAAGACATTTTCATATACCCTGCTTCCTGGCAAACTTTTCTATTTTTCAATTATCTACAACTGTCGATTATGTCAATATGTGCCTCTAGACAAGACAAGATTTACATTTGAGATTAAAGTGGCAGGACAATTTTGATGTATGGACGTTATAGCTCTCCCACCCCCACCTCGCTTTACTGCAACTGATTAAGTTATGAGGGTCCTCACAAGGAAAAGTTTAAAATTCAACACTGTTTGATGCGATATCCTGGCAGCTAGCAGGAGAGACAATTCATAATTTTCTTGTGAACCTAATGAAATTAACTCCATTTTATTGCATACTAATTTTGAATGCTCAACTAGAGAAAAATACTCGGTATCTTTATTAGCCCCGTTTTAATGTAGTGTGATATCATTTTTGTCAAATTCCCCACTGCCACCCCTTGGCTCTTCCACTCCCCCCCCCCTTAGGCGAATAAACCCAGGATGCGATACCACCCCGTTAGGAATCACTGATCTGTGGCTACGGATACGAGTAAAAAACCTATTGACACATATACCTAAAGTCATTGTGTGCTAAACAAAACGAACCGCTTATCAAACTGTGCGATTATAGCTTCATTCATAAATATTGCATTGTAAAAACTAACAAGACCTGTAGTGTATTTGCGAAGCTGGGAATCATCATACTTGATAAAAGCTTGTAAAACAATCTGACGAATACTGTTTCCAGAATCTGTGGTGAGGTTATCAGTAATAACATCCCTGTCTTTCCTACTTTACTAATGAATGAAATAACAAGATTATTTCAAAACATAATAATTTGTGCAGATTTTTTTAGGGGATTCGGATAAATCAGATTGCAAATTTGTAAACCTTTCAAGTCGTTTCATGCAACGTAATTCATACGAATAATTTGACAGCTTTTGCCACAATCCACTTTGCCGAGTAACGAATAGGGTGGAGTTTCATCGGACAGACTTCCTCATTTCAAAGGGTAAAAAAGCCAATATATATATATATATATATATTTTAACATCTCCTCTTGTTTCAATTTTTCCTACCAATCTCCCATGAGCTACACTCTTTAGATGGACAGGCACTTCCAAAATGTTATCTGGTCATTAGCTCAAGTACTCAGCCGAGCTATTGTTATCGCACACGCCCGCGAAACGTCTCCTACTTATAGGCTATTTGTATATGAAAGACAAACGGGACCGAGACTACCCTTATCAAGACTGAGACACCTCTTCAGAGACAGGGAACTGTTCAAATGAAGTTCTAATCGACTTATAATACAGTTAAACTTTATCTCCTTGTTCTGCAACACATGCCGTCCGTCAATTCAAGTTTCAAATTGCTGATATTGCATGAAATAGGGGCGTCGATTTGATTTTGAAAGTGGGGGGGGGGGGCATCTGACCTAAAACTTCTCTCCTGTTCTGGTGAGGAGTATATAAGAGGAGGGTACCCAAATGTAAAATGGCGCCAAATGTTTCAATATATGGGGTTACTATGAAAATTGGGGGCATACTTCATTATCCAAAGGAAAAACTGCATGCAGGCTCAGCCAGGGGTGGTGCTTTGATTTGCCGATATGGTGGCCAAGAGCTCTAACTGTGGCTAGCTACCCTAAGCCCTGATAGATGCAATGGGTTGCCGAAATGATGTTGACCACGAAATATAAGGCGCGCCGAAAAAAATTGGGGTTATATTGACAAAGATGTAATATTTTTGTTTTCATTAAGAAAAGTTTAAAAAGATTGGGCTTTTATTAGAAAAACTGCCCTACTTTAGAGCAAACCAAGAAATTTGATGGGGAGACTTCACGGTCTCCGTCAGGGAGTACATTTTTCATCTTTACCAAAAAGGCACCCAGACGAAACTGAATTTTTTTTCTTACAACGTATGTTTGCCACGATGGTGAGTTTGAAGGAAGAATCTTTCAAAAGATAGGGAGAAGAGGTTAGAACTTCGCAACGTTGCATTTTCGTGTTCCACTAGAATCACGACTACAGTATTTGTGGAACCTTTAAAGTTGAATAAATCCAATATGTTTGAAATGACGGGCGTTACAGCTAGATATAACTTAAGATGAAAGCGCGCGTAGCGCGCGAAAGTTTTTTGAAGTTATAGAAAGAATTGTGACAGAACTTTCTGCCTACGGACCTGATAAAGAGCCACGTGGAATACCTTCTGAGCATATCTATGTCTTCACCCCCACTCGCCTACATGTAGTGTTTTAGTTACCTCCCTTTTTAGTTTCAGGTGACAAAAGGTGAGGGGGAACAAATGTGTTAGTGTCCCCTCCTCTCAAAAACGTGGAGGGGACATGTCACCCGTCCCCCAAATCGACGCCTCTAGCATGAAGTGTTGCCTTTGGCACTATTCATTGTGACATTGCTCATGACCGTGTGGTAGCATGCCTAATATCACCATAGGAGTCCTCACGAGGAAAATTTTGAAATGATTCAACACTGTTAAATGCGATTTCCTGGCCTTTAGTGTTAAAGTCGTATAACATTTACGGTGAGACGTATATCATTAAGCGCTGATATCATAACATTTACGGTAGGTATTATATTTGGCGCTAATTTTTATAACATTTACGGTTGGTATTAAGTTAAGCGTTGTTATAACATTTAGCGGTGATACAGTAGTAAACCCAGAGAGGGAAAGTTAGTCCTTTTCTATGGGCGGCCAAAAGGGCAAAAAAAGACGATTATGAAAAAGTATTAAACAACCCAAATAAATAAAAAAAAGAATAACAAATAAATAAGAAATAAAATAAAAACGCAAAATAGAAACAAAATTTAGCGTTTTTATTTTATTTCCCGTTTTTACTTTATTTCTCATTATTTGTTTTTCTTTTTTCAATGTATTTGGGTTCTTCAATGTTTTTTCAAAACCCTCTTTCTTGCCATTTCTGGCCATACTATGGGGTTCTCGACATATTGACTCCATTTTACCTCCATTTTATTGCATACTAGTTTGACAGTTCAGCTAAAGGAAAATACTTGGTATGCTTTTAATCCCTTTGAAATTTAGCATGGTCTTATTTTTCCCAAACGTTCCCCTGCCGCCTTCTTGGCTCTTATCGCCTCGAGCTGCGAAAAACACCTCCAGGGGAAAATACCGCTCGTTGGGAAACACTGCTTTAAAGTTAACGTTGGGAGACTGATATTTCCTTTAAATTCACACGTAATTGGTCTTTCTCTGCTCTCTGTTGCTTCAAAACGGTTCCACAGGTTACCATGCCTGGACCCCCGTCCTCATAAAGGGAAATAACACGTACCTTCAAGTTCTTTCAGTGAAGATCCCCAGATGACAAAATATTCACTGGCGGCAGCAGCACTCCTTTCCACTTTTCCCCAGCACTTAATAAGAAATGGGGTAGAAAAGGAGAAAAAATGTAATGAAAGAACAGCAATGTTATGGCCGGCAATGCCTATGATGTGAAAGGAAATGGGATTTATACTCATTTGACATAACGCAACGGGGAAAGGAAAGACAGAATTGAGGGGTGGATTTCTTCATCCTTGTGTTCGCCAGTCCCTAAAAACTTGCTTTCTCCAAATTTGCTTTAAAGTATTCAAACAGAGACATGTATTTAAAAAATCCAGACGATACAGCGATGTGCCCCTCCCCTTTTCAATACTTTGTAGACTACCCTGAGTGTCACAGATAGTTTGTCATTTCTTTCCTGGCTTCACAAACTTCGTATTTCAATATTTTGAAAGGGGTAGAATGTCCGGCAATGAAGGCAAAGTATTTCGGACCAGGGTGGACTAGAAGCTTGGAGCTGAGTATGACTGACGCAAAGTTTTACGGCAGAGGAAAACAGGCTAAGCAGAACGCCACTATTAATTGCTGTTTAGCGTACTGAGGAAAATAATTCCCCCCCCCCCCCAAAAAAAATCATATTTTCGGAAATGGCACTTTCCGTGCCATGCAAGTTTCATCTAAACAATCTTTGGTATTTTTAATAACCAAAGATTTTAAACATTAACGGGAGAAAAATTTACTTCGATATTTCCGGGAGGTCGGGGAAGAGGTGCAAGCGTCCATGCTGCTCTCTGATACCTACGGCGGTTGAGCTACTACTGTACGAGCAGCTAAATAATACTTCCAAGTGAATGGCAGTTAGCTGATTGAAGTTTAGATTCCATGGGGTGTCTCCTTTGTGAAAAAAAAACACAAAACAGGTCTTGGGTTGGGGTTGGGGAAATAATTTTGGGAAATTAGGACATTTTTACTAATATGAGACCTTATTTGAAAATATTTCGTGCAATTCCATGAAAATAAAACCAGATATACAGACGCATGCTAAATTAAGTATAGCCTGACAATAACTCAAAATGATGTTTAAAGTGTATGTGTGGAAAAATTTACTGTGAAACTAGTATTAGGCTCATTGAGATTTTTTTCAAAAGATAAAGAAGCCGTAGGCAAAGATTTTGGACGTTTGGACAAAAATTTGAATGTAAACCACTTTTTGCGTAACTCTAGGATATGCATACTTTAACATAACCCCCTGCCCCCACACAAGGTTGATCCCTTTGACAAATCTTTGTTTGCTGTACTTCTAGTACAAATGTCATAAGGTTGGGTTTTGGAATGAATCAAATATGAATTTGTGAAGTTCGAGATTATTCTCTTGTTAACCCATATTACAGTAATGTGCTACCGTATACAGGCCTATTAATTATGTTCTCCCTCTTATATGATGGTAAAACTTTCATTGTGTACTAGCGAAAAGTTACCTGCTTTCCCTGATTGCCTCCTCGCCTGTGTTGTAAAGACTTCTTCCGTTCAACATTTTCAATGTACTTTTTCCTGCATAGAAATTCAGAGAAATGAAGAACAGTACACACATTTTCTTAACGTTTTGAACAGGCTTATTTAAGTAAAATTGGAGGGCTTGAAGGATGTATGACCGGTTTACGTGGACTTGAACACTTGAAACACTTGAGGAGATGAAAGAATGCAGTAGAAACAATTGTGTTTTTGTACCACTCGAACAAACATTAGTAACTCATAATGCCTATTTCAACTCTATATTATCACCAGTACCCTTTATTTGGAAACTAATTTGATTATTACTGGAAAAATTTGGAAATAACTTGTATGCTTTTAGCGGTCAGCAACTCTACCCAGGGGTCGCATTGGATGGGATATATCCCCCAGTCCATACCTTCTCCCCCATTGTACCTAGTCCGCCCCTGTACAGAGGTACACATTGCACACACTCAAAACTTTTATCCCCTCAGATCTTCTGTTTTCCGTCTTAGCGCCCCCCCCCCGCACTTTTGACGTCCTGGCTGAGCCACTGCCAGCTGAGCCCTTATATGCGTGCCACTTGTCCCTCGTTTCTTTCAGTCTCTTGAAAGGTATCAAAATATCAACATATGGGTCATCTTTGTGACCAATTCTCCCCTGGGGAAGTGGGAGGGGGTTGCGAGGACACCACTATTACCAACTTGTTTGTGAAATAGACTCCCACGACTTCCCCCAACATACATTTCAATCGATCATAATTGACCCACTCCTCCTTCGTGTGTTACTTCAGTTACGCAATTTGAGCCTAATATTGTAACGGTTCAACAACCTTGGGAGCTACCGGGAGACATGGTTTTGAAAGCTTTTCCTTCGTTTGGGCACGAAACCAAAACATTTCATTTGCAAACGAAGTCGAAATATTTCAACCTACTTACACTTGAGAAGGATATTTTACAATGGTATTAAGTCATGCGATAAGCTTATACAATTGGCTCTCGGTGGGGGAAAATCAAGGTCTCTCAAGGGTGCACTACACACGAACTGGCTCGTTTGTGGACAAGGAAGTCTATTTTCGGTGGGTCGGGCCAAGGGCCCAGGATCCAGGGCCCAGGTGGGGTTTAAAGACAATGACATGGTGTATGACGTATGACGTATATTCAAGATATGAGTATAACACTCTGAAAGAACTTAAGCCACCACGGAATTTACCCAGATTGAGTCAATTTTTTATCTTTATTGAGTCAAATTTGGTGAAATTTTTGGCTAAATAATTGAAATATGTTTCTCGTGACCCTTTGAGCGTCAAAGTCACTCAATTGTTTTTAGATTGTAGGTTTTGAACTGAAGAAAGTTTGAACTTAAATTGCCTATACATGCACATCAAGTATAGAACCAAGTTTTAGGTAGAAGTAAAGGCTTTCCGGACAATCTTCACCAGGACAATCCACTCAGACAACTCCTACCCAGGTAATTCCTAACCCGGACAATCTTCCCATCGGACAATTTCCACTCAGGATTATTCCAATTTTTGGTGGGGAAAGTTGTCTAAGGTAATTGTGATGGGTGGGAATTGTCTGGTGGCAAATTGCCCCGAGAGGGAGTTGTCCCTTCACAGGAGAAAGTAAGATCGCTCAAATTATGAACACCATATGGTTACTAGACTTAATAGAACAATGGAATATTGAAATGAAACGTTCTATCTAACAAATACCTAAGAACTTTCTTTCTGCCGATCGAGAGGGCCGAGTTACGAATAATTTTCACTCTCTGCTCGTGGGCTTCTTCTGGATTATCGTTGTAGTCAACCGCTTCGTCGAGTTCCAACTTGACAGCTTGCTCCACTTTTCTTGGTCGAGATTCCAAATTAAAGGATAATACAGACAAAGTGTCTTCCTTTACATTCGGTTTTGGATTTGTAACGGCCATACTTGCGGCAAGATTAAGTTTTAGCTATCACGAGTTTATCCCAATCAGTCGTACAATTCAAACCTGTGTATACTACTCCATTAATATAAACACGGAAACTGCTGGTATAGCGAAGTGGTACCTGAACATATGCAAATAGTCTGTACAGCAATCGGCGCCAGAATTCAACGATCCGATTCATTCAACAGGACAAATTATTTTAACTCATCAAAATATTGATCGCTTGCTTTTTCCTCTCAACAGAATGAATAGACAAAGCAAAACCGGCTATTTACAACCGCTATTCTGCGATTATACGGATATTTTGTTAAGTTGACAGAAATTTCGCCAAAAGCTATAGTCATATCAAAACAGGAATATGAATAGCAACTTGAGTATACAAAACACTATTATTACAAGCAAACTTCATTGTCTATTAGGAGTCAGGACAATACTTGACGTAGTTAAGTATTATACCAGAAATTGATATCGTCAACCTTGGTTCTGAGGTAACCTTGAAGGGAACAAAAGATGCCGCCAAGCGTTGCATTTTTAACGGGATTTTGAATGACCTATCCGACGAGCCCCACGACCCCGTTAAAGTACAAAAAGTCTGCATAATATGTTGTCATTGGTAATAAGATTCTCATTGACTGATACAACTTAAGCTAAATATGTAAAATAACTTGCGTTGGTTAATACTGAGTTATCTGTTCCTATTCGGACAGCATTGCATAAAGTTGTTACATTATATGCCAAAATCTCATATCGAAATACTCTAAATTCACAAGTATTCGAAACTTCCCTCGATTATGCAAATTCAAGGTCTTTTGTTGATTCAGAATATGTGGTTTGCCTATAAAAATGTGTTGCATTGTGTGCTAGGATATTGTTTTTAATCAGGCCAGTTTATATAGCTTGACAAGAACTGATAAGGGGAGGGGACGAAAGAGTGTTAGCTAATGCTACGTCCTTAAAAAAAAATAAATAAAAAAAAACTGATTAGGGGAGCTACATTCTCCTTGAAGTTGAACCAGGGAGTTGCTACTTTTTGGCACTTCGCAGCCAACTCTGCAACTAGGTACATTACTAATGTGGAATAAGGAGAGGAAATCCTGATAAAGCTGGTCAAAAGAGACGAATCACAAATGGGGAGGGAATTCAGATGGAGCTTGAGTTCTGTGTTCAAAGCAGAGTCTCTGTTAATTAGGTATTGTATCATAGGCCGAATGCTGTGATTATGTAAACAAGGGAATTGTGGCCTTTTATTCAGTTGATAGCCCAGCCCTTAATACATACTTAATTTCAATAGCCCCAGAGGGGCGAAATCAGGCCCGTAGCCAGACAAGGTACTGAAGAGGGGCAAAATGGCTTCCATTGGGGACGAAAAAATTTTCAGGGGGACCAAATGTGTAAATATGTATTAAGGTCAATGGCAACTTTACCGCAAATTGAA
>WURT03651320.1:3321-19021 GCA_009936505.3 Holothuria glaberrima
GGGCACTTCATGTTATAATTAGAATCAGTAGTCTCGTAGAACTCGTTAGAATTAGAGATCACATGTTTAATGAATATTCATCTGTTTTAATTCTAGCTTATGCATAGAGGAGAATGATATTTTACCCGAGAGAAGTAAGCCTTGCATCCCATCAGTAGATTGTGTCATGTCAGAATGGTCCTTGTGGTCATCATGTCCAAATGTGTGTCAGCTTCCTTATGGTGCCACCACTGATGACAGCAATACCCAAAGAGTAAGTACTAACATGTGGTGGTACTTTTTTGGAAATGCTCCGAAAACTCATTGGTCATTTGCAGAATTTTAAGTTATCATTCTCTACAAATGTGGGACCTTTAACTCTACAAATCAGTGAGGTCCAGTATGAGTACAAAACCATTCTAATGTATAATCAGGGAGGTGTTAGGAAGGAGATACAACAACCAAATTTGTCAGACAATATGTACTTGAAAGTAGTTTAATTCTTTTCAGGCACTGCCATTTGATTGACAGGTCTCTTTGTTTCTATTGTTAATTCTCTTTGGACTACAGCCTTTGTATGATGATCTCCTTTCTTTTCCAAGTAATCCTGAGACAAAGACCAACTGTTTGTAAATGCTTTGAAGTAAGGTTTGTTTCTGCCAGTGACCAAACTTAAATAAAGAATTTTAGTAAAATGACTGGCAACAAACATTTAAATAATGTACCTCAGTTGTGCCCCCAGGATTTTTATACATCACCTGCTGGAGACATTGTTCAAGCCTATACTTTCAGTTTTTAGCAAATTTTTCCATCATTAAGAAACACATTCAAAAAGTATGTTGTAAAGAAATTCTTAGCTGACTTTAAATGAAATGATATTTAGTGTTACGAATAATGATGAAAGGTTAAAATTGCACATTTCTGCATGATGGCTGGCAACCAAAAGTTAACAAGTTAATGTAAGGGGGGGGGGGGATCTTCTCATTATCATTTTGACAATGCATCACTGATCCTAGTTGATCAAGGTTTTGAGAAAAGAATTTTGAGTAGAAAGGCAAGATAACTGTCAGAAACAAACATTACTTCAAAAAGTCTACAGAATGTTGGGTCCCCTTCCTAACACCTCCCTGGTATAATGTAGCAAAGCTTGAGGATGGGTATTTCTTAAATTTCATACAAGTCTAGTACCCCAATCATCGATGATCAATGTAGCATTATATCCTCCTAATGAGGAGTCTGATGTTGACCCATAATCACATCTTCATACATGTCGGGATCTGTATTTGTGATATTTCAGTTCTTTGGCAGATTTAGCAAAATATGAAGCAAGTTTGACGTACAGACTTACGTGCTGGTAAGAAGTAAACTTTTGCAAATTACTAGTGACAGAGACCATCTACCTGTGACAGAGACCTTCTAGGGTGTTTTGATGTTGATCCAGAATCACATCTTTGTCCACAGTAGGATCTTTTAATTTGTAACCTTTCATTCTTGAGCAGATTAAGCAAATTAAAAATGTCTGACATTACACATACTTGTTGGGAAGTAATGTAAACTTTTGCTTTATCAATGACAGAGACAATTTACCTATAAGAGAGACTGCCTATGTTATAATATTTTGCAGTTGTATACAAAATTTCGGTTTTTTACACATCAGTTGCAAAGAAGAAAGATTTACTCTGGAGACAATGTTATCTTAAAGCAAAAGATTTGAAACTTAGACTTTACAAGGTTCAATGAGGTAATAAATGATTGAATAGTTGTAAGCTTGCTATATTGAGCTCACTTGTTGTACAGTATGTTTGGAAACTAGACCAACTTTGAGTAAACCTACCAGTCATGGAGTAAATATAAATTGATGTTTGTAATAGTCAGTCTGTTAACCCTTGAAATATGTCTTGTCTGTGAACCATTACCAGATCTGTAAAATTAAGATAAAATAGAAGAAAATGCCACTTTTCAGAAAGAAATAGACTTGACTGCCTCATATTTTTCACTTCCATGACAAAAACTTACTGTAAAAGGTTCCTTGATAAAAGTCCTCCTGAAAACACTTGTAGACCAAGAACAATTTTGAAACAGAACTTAAGTGTTGTTATCAATTACAAATCTAATGCAACCAACTGTGTGGTCAAGTGGGCAGAGCATCGGACTTGAAGCTGGAAGGTTCGGAGTTCGAATCCTGGCCGGGTCATACCAAGGACTTTAAAAAATGGAACCTACTGCCATTGTGCTTGGTGTTCAGCATAAGTAATGAAGTAGGGAAAACAAGCTAGTAAGCCACAACTGGAAAAAAGGCCATGGCCAGCCCGACTTAAACCAGTTGGTTAGAAACTGAGCCGTAAAACCTCATCTAATTAACTACAATCTAACGCAACTTCGTTTTGTTGAACTACAGCTCAAATATGTCTGTTCCTGCATACCTTTTAGTTCAATCTCTCACTCAAAATAACTTTTTCTCAGCTTCTTTGTTAGACAGGACTGTTCCTTTATGTTTTTCTGGCTCAGTGTCAGAAACAAAATTGTCGGTCTATTAGGGTATTTAAGTGTGTATTTAAAAGTTTATATGTTAAAATGGACGACAACATATTTTCAATAAAATTCCTGAACAAACTGCATTAAAAGCTCTTATGAAATACAGAGAGTAGCTTCAATGCATTGCACAAAGGGCGGTCATACTTGATCAGAAATACAGTTACTGTTATTGCCATGAAAGCTTTATTGTTGTGCTGATGTACGTTTGTAGAATAGGTTCCATCTTTATTAAGTAATGTAAGCTTGCTTTGCAAATGATTCTAATACGTAAATGGCTTGTATATGTGACCTGATTGCTAGCAAGTGTGAAATTCAAAAAAGTTGTTTCTTCTCTCTTCTGTTGTTAAAAACACAGTTTTCCATTAGACTTGTCTATCACAGGATTACTACTGGCTTGGAAAGTGTCTTAAAGAGCACATTAGGGCCATTTTGCAGTAGCCTTACTGAACTAAGGGGGAAACAATTACTGGAAACAGTTGCGTATTTCATAAGAGCAGTGCCTTGCAGCTTTAGAGACTGGCGCCATTCACCCGTGTTTTGCCAGGCTTGAGAGTCACTTATCGAGAGGCAAGCACAAGCAGGGCTTCGCTGAGAGTTGGATGTCATTTTGCTTTGTAACTGATGGCATTTACGAGGAAAGAGAAAAATAGATAACTAAAGCTACTGTGCTGGAGGGAGGATAAGAGAAAGTTCAAAGGAATATAAATTTTACAATCATTGTGTCTCCAGAGATGTAATTAAATGCCAGTGTTTCCTTGGCAAGATTGCTTCTCGATCTGTAAGGTAGTGCCGGGTCGCTGTTTATTTCACAGGTTTAGTGAAACATGTTGGTATCTCCCACTTCATCTTAGGTGTCATGTATTTTTGTGATAATAAAACTTTAAGTGGGTCTAATACCTTTGCTGTAAAATCCTGTGATGTTTGTTTGCTTTGTTTATAGTTTGACATGAAAAGAGACATTTTGGTAGAAAGAGGTCATGTGACCAGTCTTCAGTGGTATGGAAGTTAGGGAAAGTAATACTAATACCATATGTGTCACAATCACAAAGGATTTTAATTTGTTTTGTCAGGAGGAAAATGTGTATCTTCGTGTTTATTATTAAAAGCAAACATGATTGATGGGAGATGGGAATGTAATGTGGTGGTGGGACAGGTGGTTGGAATTTATGCCTTGCAACAATAGACATATAAAATTATATTAGAACACCTGGAAATTTCCTGGGGGAGGAAATTACTTGTACAACAAAAGCTGTTCTCAGGTGTACCAATGTTGTTTCAAAGTTTGTGAAATAAGGTTTCATAGACCATGACGGTGGGATGGAGATCTGTATTTTCTTTCAGTTTGTAAGGATAACCTCAAAAGAATGAAAGCTTAATGATAAATGAATGTATTGAATCAACATAGGGGATGCAGAAAACAGAGAAATTAATGCAGGGTACTGTATTAGCTGGTTGTACAAGAATTTTCAATATGTTTAAAAGTGGGAGATGGGGGGGGAAGGTCAGAATTTTCCAACAGCTGCATGATTTTTAGTGTTTTAGCGATAAATGGGGGATAGAACAGGTTATAGAGGTGATCAATTGTTCATGTGGGGAGAATTCCCTTTTGGAGCTGCTATTTTAGAGGAGTGGTCCTCCATCTCACATACATCAGGAAAATAACGAAAGACAAAAAAAGAAAAAATCCTTTAATAATTACATTTATGTTAGATGGTCAATGGTGCAAGAAGCAGGACTGAGTTTGATGAGTGCATACCTCTAGGTATAAGTCAAAGTGAGAAGGGTATCATCCAATTAGTACTCTTCCATGGGTTGTTATTTGTGCTGTACGGATATTCCAGTCCTCAACATTGGCGGATACCGATCTGATACCCGTCTGATATCGATATTTGGGAAATAAGCATTATGCATACTAATCATACGCCACTGGGCACCACAAAAAGGGTGGTTTCATCTTGACGAGGTAAAATATTGTAACTTGCATTAACAAAAGCTCCAATAGTGTACCATTTTCATGACATGCAGGATGATATATATCGGATGGGAGATACTGGCAATTAAGGTAAAGTTAAGCGATACTTGTACTGGATGAAAATGGGAATGCCAGCCCATACCGGTGGTGAATAACGATTGGTCCAACACTGTTGTTATCTATACTTGCAACGGATCAAGGAGATGGCTTCTTCAATCAAATTGAATTTGCCAGGCATACTCTTCATGATTTATATTTGTCCTTAAAATTCTGTGATGAATGACTGCCATACCCTGCAAGAGAAACAATCTTATCACCAAGAACTTTGCATGCCTGCCTCTTGATAGGTGGATCTACTATTTTGCAGACTGCAAACTGCAGACTGACTGGGATTTTGCAGACTAGATGTTACAAACTGCAGATTGCAGTAATAGATTAAATAATGCAAATTCTGTCAAGGGACCCTTCTGAGTATGATACTTCAGTAAAAAACTGATCAGAATCTTAATGTAAACATTAATTTAACCGGCGAGTGTCTTTTCTTGTCCAGACTTTAGCAATTTTTGAGTTAAACACGATTTTTCTCTACTGTGGGTTCACAGTGAAATGCATTTTGCATTTTTGAATAAGCAAAAACATTTGACATAAGTCGAGACCCATGGAGAATCTTTGCACTCGCAGAGTTCTGCTCATTCGAACCTAATACTGTAGCCTAGAGTAATGTCTTGACCTCCATTTGAACGCTATTGTAGCAACAAAGAACATGTTGACCTGCTTCTTTTCTGTAGATAGTTAGATAGTTGGTTCAAGTCGAGCCGGCCACGGCCTTTTTTCCAGTTGTGGCTCACTGGCTTATTTTCCCTTACTCCATTGCTTATGCAGAGCATCACACACAATGGCAGAAGGTTCCATTTTTAAAGTCTTTGGTATGACTCGACCTGGGAATCGAACCCGGGCCTCCCTCTTTTCTGTAGAGCTGCCCGAAATACCCTTATCTGACCAGGCGCAACTGCACGGCACAAACAACTTACAGTGTTGTTTTCACGATGGACTGAATTCATTCATTTTACTTTGACAGTGGAAGGGAGGTCCCCAGTTTTCACTTCAAAACCCAATGTCGTAATTTTTGGCAATTTAATACACTCAGCATGCCGATTTATTCTCTTAAAATCAAGCAAAGCCTAGTGTGCTTCAAGTTTCCCAATAAAAATTGCCCGTGTAAAAATACATTTCTAAATCAAACAGGATCTCTGCCAGCTCCCTCGCAGGCTACTCCCGCCTGGGGCCTGCTGGAATAGGCCCTACTCGACTAGGCTTCTGCAACTCCAGTGATGGCAGATTGCAAGCAGTACCTTTGTTGAATTGCAGAAAAAGTTTTTGCAGCATTCGGACGTGATAGAGAATTACTTCTTCACGATTGTTCATCAAATATTTACACAACTCTGCATGCGCTGAGCTGCAAATCAATTTTTTTTATTATATTAGACAGTCTCTGTACACTGTTTTGATATAATTTATTCTTAAAGATCCCACACGTACATTTCAAGAAGTCATTTGAGCACCAAAATCCTTCAATTGATGTTGACGGGTGACAATGAGAATGCAAAAAACCTTGAGATTCGAAAACGATGGATTATGTTCAAACAAAATTTAGATGCATGCGTTGTGTTGGGCACAACTGAAGTTCAAAACTTTCAACAACCCTTACTTTCTAATCCAAAAACTTGACTTACCAAAGCTTCGAGAATTCCATTGCAATGTTGTGTCTAGTAGTACATCCTGGTACTGATTTTAATTATCAATCGGAGAAGACACATTCCAGACAAAAGTAGTATATGTCTCCGATATTCGTACATTTGTAAATTTGTAAAGTTGAATTTTCCGAGATAGTACCTGGTGTCTGGGGTTACACCTCTATGTTCCAACGTCTCTATATTCCGAATGTGTGCATGAAGGAAAGTGGTAGGATGGGGGCTTGTTCTAACCTAACCTTTTCTCTAACACTAACCACAATGCAGAGTTTTTGTAACATAGAGACATCGGAACAAAGAGACGTCGGATGCGGTGTCGAGCATCTGGTTAACTTAATGCTTCCGCATTCTACAAAACGTGTTCAGCTGGCCCAGCCAGGTATATACAGTTGCATGTCGATCAATGATCGAGAGCAATGGGCGTGTTTCAAGCAATGAATAGTTCACAATAAGTTGCACAAATGGCGCAAGCTACTGAATTTGGATTTGAACACTTCCTTCGCAGTGCATGTGGTGACCAAGACACGGCCACGTTACTGTATATGGTTAATAAGTGCCGGGACCAGTGAAGATTTTACGTAAACGTTTCAAAGCTTTTGCTCTTTTATAAATGCAAAATGCATTTCATGATGATTGCACCTTAGAGGAAAAGCAGGTGTAATTCGAAAGTACTTAAGTAAGGACAAGAAAATACACTCGCTGGTTAAATTATTGTTCATTTTAAGATTTTGATCAGTTTTTATTTAAGTATTGTACTCAGAAGGGTCCCTTGACAGAGTTTGCATTATTTAATCTATTACTGTGTTCTGCAGTTTGTAACATCTAGTCTGCAGTCTGCAAAATAGTAGATCCTCTTGAAAGGTGTAGGCCACAAAACCAAAGATAGACAACTCACATATGGACATTTTCAAGCCTTATCATGTCAAACTTTCCACATTCCAACCTTATTGACAAGAAATAATTGCAAATTCGATGTGTGGAACCAGAAATCTTAAGGTGTGACTAGCTTATACATAAAGAAATACCTTGACAGGTGGGAAAGATTTCATAATTTCCAGAAGAAGTTTTTAAATTGATTTGAAGGAGATGACAGTAAGACACCTTTTCAAACATGTGGTCTGTTTTTATATCTTGCCTCTTAAACTAATAATTATATCTCAGCTGGGAAATATGTACTTTAACAGGTGAAGGCAATACAAGGGGTCTACCCTTTACAAAAACTGTCAATATTTATGTTTTCATATGTTCTAAATGAAGTCCAGGTTTGTGTGTAAAACGTGAGATGTGATAATTCAATATGATGGTCAGACTGTGTGGTGGGTATGCCATGGAACAGGAATGGAATATGAGGTGATACAGTATGAGTGATAGAATAGTGACCAAAGAGTAAAGGGGTGGGGGATGAGGAGGGAGTGAAAGGAATGGTATGGGAAGAGGTTCAGTAGGATTGGATGTGCTGTATGAAAGGTAACTTGTGCTCCTACAGAATTAGTCACATGTATGGGCGTCCGGGAGGGGGGAAAGGGGGGAAGTGCCCCGGAAAATCAAAAACTTGAAGGAAAAATAAAATCAACGTTTTTTATATCCCCAAAAAATTTCCAGAAAATGAGATTTCAAAATAGAAATGATTAGATGCAACTCAGAAGGCCTGGGAAGTGCCATTTCCAGTGATCTGGGAGGCATTTTGGCCAAAATTTCCTTGATGCTTCGCGCCAAATATGGTGGGACTACGCTTAGATGGTTAGCCTACAGGTTTCACCCCACCCGTGGCAAACTCATGGCTACACCCCTGTATGAGGCGCCAATTAACATTTAGCAATTAAGCTCTTTTTGGGGAGTAAAAAATTTACCCTGATTTGATCAATTAGAAGTTTTGCCCCTCCCTGAATTTTTTTCAGCAGACGCCCATTGTCACATGCATATCAGGATGTGATTGTTTCCCTCATTTACATGTGTACCACAAACGTTAAAGGGGATATGGCATCCTCTCAAACCAGGGAGTTGCTAGCGACTCTGCCCAAACATATTTAGGACAGCCCTAGAGTTCTAAACATAGTTGATAACTGCACTCATTGACTAATATTTATTCATTCAAACAATAGTTTCACTCTGGTTAGTCAACAACAACTGACTTATACAGTCAGTTGTGTTCCCAACACTGTGTTTGGCAATATTGTCTCGAGCAATTTAAACTCGGTGCAGGCTACTGTGGCTCTGTCTTAGTTATGTGCTTAGACAGGAGGTTTGGTTTAAATTGGATGAAGGGCTTGAAGGTAATTTAGTAGGGAGAATTGTTACTGTCTGGGGTGAGATTGGAGAGCCTTGAAATAATTCCAAAGTGGCTAAATCAGATTAGTGTTATAGTCAAGTGGATAAAGGTGGTGCATTTTTACGTCTCAAAAGACCTTCAAAGTTGAAAAGATTTAAAATTTGAGCTAACATAGTGAATTGGAAGCCCTCCTGTGTTAAGATATTATCTGCCCTAACTACTAAATTTTACATATTTCTGGCTACTTAGCTTTTCAAGTAAGTGAATCAGGGCAAAAGTCCCAAATCCCTGTAGAATAACTATTTTTTTGCCTTTGGTAGAATAACTTTTGACAGGTTTCCTCTTTGTACATTAGTAACAGTGCATTTAGCTGACTGAGCATCTTCTTCTCCCCTCATTACCTCTTGAGAGGAACTGACCCTGAAGAGCTGACTCAGTTTGTTCAGTACCACTTTAAGGCTTCACAGCAAGGATATATGCACCAGTCTGCTAAGTAGGCAACTGTCCTATAGTCTCACAGGTTATTGGTCTGGCAGTTAAAGGGGAAAATTGCAACCCATCATTTCTACAGTCCATTGATCCTTCTTTCAGTGAAGATCACATAGAGACTTCAGCTTATTAGCCAATCTTGGCTACAGTCTCTCTAGTCCAACAACACATTATTAAATCATAATGGAATTCACTGTAGGTCCATTGAGCTGTATAGGACCAATGACCTGTAGGCCTAATGGGTTGAGAGATTAATTGGCTTCACATATTAAGTGTGTGTGATCTAAATGGTAAATTTTCAAGTTTCCATTTGTGCTGCTAGCCCATCTACTGGGAGAAATTGGATTAGAGTGGAGGTTCAGACTGCAAGGTTCTCGGTACTGGAAATGAGTGTGATTTGGGTGAGCGCCTTAACTACTATCAAATTATTAGCCTATTAATGAGGAATGGAAACAGTTATCAATAAGGGGTTAATTGTTTGGTACTGTAACTGAATAAGAACTCAGGTGATATGCTTACTCCTTCTTGACTTAACTGTTGTGGTTTGTGCCCCAGAGATCTGTAGTTGTTTGCCAAGAAGGGGGGTAATTGACCCTACCTCTTACTGTAGGCACAGACTAAATAGTTTATTTCTTTTCATATTGCCTCCCTTTGTGCTTTGTCCTTTTACACATCGTATGTAACTTTTCAAGCTATAGATGTCAACAATAAGTGAATATGTAGATGTTCAAGATGCCACATTCCTTTGAAACTCTGGACCTTGCCTCACAAAAACTGTTTTCATGCAATTAATAATACAATAGGCCAGTATAGATCTATGGAACTTAGGAGTGAGTGCAACTCTTCATAAACACTGAGGTCTGTGGAGTACTTTGAACTTTCCTCAGTTGACCTGAGCAAGACATATTCATAGATATCATACAGGGACTTGAACTTATTTTATGAAATATTTCTTGAGTGTTTGCCCCTTCTTTCCCCTCTCCCTTCCAACTACTGAATAGAACCTAATTGGTCGACGTGGAGGATTCTAATCCTTACGACTTCCCTACCAATTCAATTCCTCCTTTGCATGAAACAGAATTACCCTGGAGAGGTGAGAGTTAGTGAGGCTTTTTGGAGGTTCAATTTCATTTATGTATTATGCTTTTTGCCAGAGGGTGTCTGGAAGGCGAATCAGAGAGTAATTCATCACTATTGGCCACAATTCTGATGGGGTACTGGACCCTTAATTGGATGTGTATGTAGATAAAAGACCTCTGCACACAATTTGTAGGTCACTTGGCGGACACAGAGTGAATCTGTCCATTTATTTCCAAAATTGCATACTATGGGAAGCAGTCAGCCTCATTGCCAGAATTCTGCGGAAAAAGAGATAAGAACTGTAAACTTATTGTGAGTAATGAGAAACCACAACACAGATTTATGAACTGGCACAAATTTAGAAGTGACCTTTTTAACTTTAAGGATAACTGAAAGCAATCATTTCCCTTTGAGTTCCACATATTTGGCATTTCAAATGCCTAATATTTGTGACTTTTAAAAGGATGTGACCATGCACTCAGCTAGGGATTAATAAGTTGCCACCATTGTCTAGTGTGGTGTGTAAGGGAGCAACTCAACAGTGTTGAGACATATGGTAACAGCAGTGGGATATGTAATATAGAAACTTTGTCATTATACTGAGTTTTGTTTTGCCCATATGAATAAATGAAATTGTTGCCCTAGGAACAAATCAGCACTTTTCTCATTAGCCATTTAAGATATGTGGAAGCCATATACAAATACTTAAGGTGATAAAATTCCAGAAATGGAAAGCTGTGATGTATTTGCCATCCAAGCGCTCTTTTGTCTACGAAAGAGGAACAAAGACAGTTGTCAAAACAAAGGTACAGGAATCTAACAGTGCAATTATTAGAGAACAATACATAAAGAAACTGTTGAATATGTTTTTGTAATGTGCGCAGACAATCCAAACTTTATTTCCCTAACAACTTTGCTTTACTATAGACCCATTTCATGTAAAGTCTTGTGTTTGCTACATGTCCAATATGGAGGCACATGTGGAATACTTGTGTGTGTTTTAGACTGTAACTACTGCTATGCATGTGCAGTAACATGCTTTAATACGCAGTGTATTTTGTGTGGGCGGCTTTCATTCATTACCATCCGTAATATGACATATAGATGGAATGGGTCTACAGAAAACCTTATACAGGGAAAGGGAATTATTTTCTGTTGTCAGGTGTAAATTAGTTTACAGAACTTAACTGGGTTGATGAAAGTCTCTTCATGATGGTTTTTATTTTTCTTTTAAATTGAATTTAAATTTTGACCTAATTTTTTAATACTGTTATGATTCAGATTTTTCCAGAGTCATATAGCCTATGGAGCTCAACTGTGCTTTTCCGAAATCCTGGAATGTTTTAATTACTATCTTTGAAAAATAAATGATGAGAACAAATGAGACTACAAATGGGGTAACGGAACTAAAATATTTTACTATTAATTAAAAACCAGTCATTCCAAACTACCAGGTTGTTAATACAAATTGCCATTACATGATATACATCCTTACAAACTGCTGCATGTTCCCTTTAACATGGGTTAATTTCTGAAGTAAGTGTCATTTCTATCTGTAAAAATGATGTTTTGAAATTTGTACTTTCAGGGGCTCTGTCAAAATAGGTTGAATGCTCTGAAACACTACTACCTCTAAATAATTGATTAGACATCAATACTGAAGCAAAAGTGTTCAATGAGTAATGATGCTGATCCCCCTTCTTGCATATTTCAGTTCCGAACACGGACAGTTGTCGAAGTTCCCTCGGGGCGTGGACGACTCTGCGATGAGCTGGTTCAATACCAGTCATGCACAGAAGTGGAGGCGTTGTTGTTTCCCGAAGAAGCTGGCTTAGACTGTCAAAGGTGTGTATTGAGGGGGTTATTTCCATAAACTTTGACCTATGAAAAGTTGTAGACCTGTAAGACATATAATATCGTAATACTACTAAGGTCACAGGGAGTAAGGAGAGAGATGCATTGAGGAGGCAGTTTTGAGGGTGTGTCATTTAATTGGGTAGTTATTGATAGTAGTAAATCTGAAGCACTTGCAAGTGTGCATAGTCTTGTCAAATTATGGGTATTATTAAAGGCTTGTGAAGATGTGCCAAGTTTAATAAAAGCTTGATCGTATGGTCAAGTAAATTAGGGTAATCCTTCGCCAGAATAAGGTTTGTGGAATAAGTAAAATTAGATTGGGGTTATTAAACACAGGTCTTGCGGCTACAGCTTTGAGTGTTGTTTCATTGCAATCATGTATATCAATAATTGTTAGTGCTTGTCCTAGATTAACCTTGGCTCAATGAAATCAGGAGGTGTTATTTGTGGGTTCTTTATCCAGTTTTTAGGTAGATTAGTGAAGTGCACTTTTGGTACTCTAAAATGATGTTTTACATTCTGTCCTGGTTTTAAAACTGATCAGTAATAACTAACGTTTTCATTTATAGCCTCTGGGGGTGTCCTATTTCAGTTCAAAATGATAGTGATCTAACAATGTACAATTAAAGGAAGGTGATCAATCTTATGTCTAAATTAAATTTCATTTTAAGCAGAATGTTTTGATTAGAATTGTCTGTACATATGAAGCAAGCCCCAAAGGCAAATTCTGTCAATAATTTGGAAAGAACATGGCATTTGAACAGAGGCCTTCTGAAAGAAAATTGCCACAGAGAATTTTAAATGAAGGGCCATTTATATTCACTAGGTAAAAGAGAGTATAAGGAGGGGCCCTGAAAATCCTAACATAGGTGGGCCCCAGGGGAAATTTTCTAGTTTCCCCATGGACCTGTAAGCACCTTGGTTAGAATGTAGTATGCATATGGCTGCCAATTGATAACCTATAACCTGTAACCTGGATCTGGCCCAAGCAGTGGTTTCACCCAGCCTACAAACTTCAGGCCTTTTTTATTGCAGCATTTTTCCACACAAGAGAAATTACTTTAACCCCTTGTGGAATCAGTCTGGCCCCAGTTAAATCTCGATTTGCCATCATTCCAGTTGCTTATAGATCTTGCAACATACCCCCAAACTGAGGGGGCTAATGACTGCTCAAGACATAAGATCAGATGTGTAAGATCAGATGTGTGTGACATTAGATTTGAGTAGTTGGCAAAAATATGAAAACCGTACCTTGGAAGAGCAACTCGTTTTGCATTAGCAACTTGAATTTATTTTCTGCAACAAGAAACATTTGGGGCACTTGGAATCAAACAAGATGCTTATACTGTCAATCCAGAGGGACAACTACTGAGATATTATTAGTCTCAGTGAATGAGTGGTCTTAATTGGTTTGACCTGCGGCAAGTATTTAAATTCTAGTTTAGCTTGCAAGGTAGGTGGTGTTACTATGAAAAATGTACAGAACTGTAATGTCATGTGGGTCATCTCAGTGAAATATGTTTTAAAGAAAGTTCAAAAGGCAAAATAATTATAAATTAGTCATCATCTTTGGACACTAATATGTAACACGTATTATCAAGTTAGATCGGGTAGACTGAGTTACCAACTTTAAAGGGAAAATGTAGTCACCCCAATAAAAGTTAGTATGCCCTGTCACTCTAGTTCATGAATGGCCTATTTTAATCATGTGGCAATATTTTTGTTTGTGAATTGTAAAATTCAAGGAGAATTTCTTCTTGCTTTACCTATTGTTTGTAATAGTTATATTCAAGACATCTTCATAGGTGCTTGTAATGCAAGAAGGGGAGATTTGCAAGAGTTTGCTGATTTTTTAAGCAAATTTTGCAGCGATTGCCTGTTTATTTCAAAGCAAGTTTTAACCCTATTTTGTTAGTTTCACATACAATTTACTGATTATGATTAGGAGGTTAGAGTAATTTTAAGGAAGACCAAATATTTTACTCCTTTTTGAGTCATTCAATTTCATTAAGTTGTCAAAAAGGGCAAACAGTAATAGCAAACAAATTTTAGTGAGTTAGACAGTTGAAGTTATTTTAATGTTGTTGGTCAGGGCCTCATAAGAAGTTTAGAATTTTTTGCCAATCATGACATGGAATAACCAAAGGGCATAAATAGGAGTGAGGAAAGAGCCAACCACTACTCCAAATGTAGTTGTCAGAAAAATTGCACTTTTGTACCCCTTCGTTTCTCTCATAGTTCAAGGTTTTGTTGCCTTTTTGCTCAAATCTAATTATGCCAGCAGGTACAAATTCTGCAGACAGTGTAAATGAATGAAAAGGGAAGATTACACTGAAATATCTGACTGCACTTATTAACTAGGGCCTCACAAAGTGCACCGAATTGCATGTCATTTTGAACATTTGCCCCAGTAAATTTCATGGGCCCCTCTATTTCTTAAAATGAAAGAAGCCAAAAGCTTCAAGGGAAAAACCAGCAAGAATATCATTACTACCCTTTTTGTTATTGACCACTGCCTTATCCTAAAAAATCTAAAAAAAATAAAAACGCTTTTCCTCCACCCCCAGTGGCCCTTTACAGCCTGGTCAAAACTTTAAATTGACAGAACAAGAACAAAATGCTAAGGGGACCGTATGTCCTCCAGGTACCAGACAGTAGATATTCATTCCACTCATCTTGCTACAAACCACTTAATTTGCTGCAAATTCTGCCCATCGGACCCTTCAACAGGTTTGGGGTTCTCCCACAGAATGATGTGAAGTACTTGGCTTTACACAAAACCATTTCTCCTGTGACATACATTGAGCAATAATCCCCTGAAGCTCTAATCCATTTTAAACTGATGTTATTGAATACAGCCAATTTTAAAATCATTTAGTCCAAATTGAATTCCATTTTAAACTCACCATGGCAGAGAGGTTTACCTGGAAGGCAGCTCTGCAATCTGCACACACTTTTTACTGTATCCCTGTTTGCCAACTTTACGTTTTGCTAGTCAATGCACTAACACAAGAAGAGGTTATGGACCATGTTTGTTTCATCATCTGATGCTTAAATTTCTGTTTCCATTTTTTAAAGATCTTGATATGTTGGATAATGGCACACAGGTTTAAAAAAAAAAAAAAAAAAAAACACACACACTGATGCCTCTTAGCAATGTGCAAAGTTCTCTGGGGTATATTTGGTATACTCTTGCATCAGCCAAAATTTCCAGAAAAATATTAAGGGGGATGAAAAAACCACCAAATATCACTGAAATCACCCTCCCTTCCTTGTCAGGAATATCCAGTAAAATAGTCCCTTTGCCATTTTATGGACCCTAAAAACCTTTGTCAACTTTTGTAGGGGAACATTTTTGTGACATTTGAAAATAGTCCCTTATAGAGAAAAGAAAAATTAAAATCTATACTTCACAATTCAGTTGATGACCTACTTACCATTATTATCAATCTACATTAGTCCACTCAAGACTAGAATTTTGGATGGTTGGCTGTATTTCTTGCAGTTTTCAAATTTAATATGCAAATAGAATCGATTATCCTGTTATAGCAGGGAGTTCTCTAGCAACTCCCAGGTTATGGTAACATGATACTGTCAGGTTTAACATAACTTAACAAAATGATATACAGTACCAGTAATTTGGTATGAAGAGTTTTTGCCAGCAAATAATGTTTATCTAAGATTACGATTGCACAAATTATAATATAAAGTAGTCATTTTTGGTTTCGATGATAAGAGAAACCTATGCATTCATGATGGCGTGTGTGT
>WURT03651331.1:0-19021 GCA_009936505.3 Holothuria glaberrima
AAATTAGAAATACAGAAATTATCCTGAAAATTTTACAGAAAATTCACTGTAAATTTACAGAAATTTTTTACAGTGTACGGAAACTTTCTCTTTGACAACCCGCCCCCAGTAAAAGGCCCATATGCGAAAATACTACTTTTCAATAGCCATTTGCTGCCCATCAATTTCATTATAAGCGTACGAGGCGAGGGCAGGGGCACATGCTTATCCAATTTGGACAAAAATGGTGGATCCATTCGGGCAATTGAGACAGCCTCACGGTCTTGGCTTCAAAATGTCAAACAAGTGTTTGTTCTAAGCAGAATCGATTCTTTCGGACAAAAAGAAGGTAATTTTGTTTCGGATTTCTCCCACATAAGTTGATAAAATGAAATGACGTTTACAGAGAATATTACTGACAAGATTTAAGAGCAACTGAGATCAGTTACTTTTTTTTTTTGTTCCAATCAGGAGTAAATCCACCCAACGCGGAACGGTCAATATTCAATTCAAAATTGTCGTCGTTCCTCGTGATGTCTTATTCCTGCCTGAACAAGCTATGGGCATGGACAACTCATGAACTGATATGCAAACTTTCGGGCAGAAATATCAAAATCCCTAGAGGAAGATGGGCTTAATGTCCAAACATTGAAAACAAGCTCTGGGGACTTCATATAACCATCTATCGTAACAAAATTTTAGTGGTTTATAGAATTTGCGTGACACGTTACACATCCTCTCCTAACTTCAGATCCGTAGCTGACAAAACAGCCGAGAAAAGACAATTCAAAGACAAAATGTATGAATGCCTCGCCGAAAACTGCTGTGGCGGTCGCAGAAGTTTTCAAGTTGAATTAATAATCCTTGACAAACAAGGGGCGGGTCCCAGCCAACCCTAGGTTCCCAGAACCTAGTGGCACGACTGTTTGCGGATGTCACGATTATATGCATCACATTCATGCTACACCCATTTTTGTAGGTTAGTATGGACTTGTAGTTGGGTCATCTGTATATTTTATCAACAGTTTTGTCTGTCTTAAAGGTTGCATCAAGCAGAAGACAACTTGATATCAGTTCAGTACGAGCAGGGACTTGTCTTCTAGCTCCCTGGTACGCATATGTTGTAATCCAAGGCAACTAGTCCTAAGCCTTGATAAGATCGTATAGGTACTTTTTCCAAAGTCCCTTCGATTCTCTGGTGAAGAGGGAAACCGAACGTTTCTTCCGAAGCACATGTGCTCCCAAAAGGATCTACATCCCCTAAAGGGACACTGAGACTAAACATGACCACTCTCTTGACCTTCAGACCTCTGCATCAAAAAATGAGCCTTTCATAGGCGGCTTCATTCTAACTGGCTGAAAAGAAAAGATACTACTTTTTCCAGTCCCCTGACTCTCTAGCGAAGAGGCAAGATAGAAACAAAACGTTATTTCCGAAGGAGTTCTGCTCCCCAAGGGGCTTGTGACAGTGGCGGAGCTAGGAAATTTGGTCAACGGGGCAAGTTGAAGTAGGTAGGTAACCTTATACCTCAATACGCCGAAAACCTAACAAGGGCGCCCACTGACGATTTGAGCCTGTCACGGGAGGCGAACGACCCCCTGACTATATGAACACCCCGCCACTGACAAGTAAAAGTGAAATTCAAAGGTCTTCAAAATATTAAAAATGTATACAATGACCGTAAGATTGGAAGACAGGATTCTGGAACATGCTCCTTTGACGTCAGGAAGCTACTCGAGATACAACATCACCGGGAAGAAATACCCTTACAAAGATTAAACTTGACAAAAGTTGCTGACATAATTTCCCGCTCCTTTTAATTCGTGTAGCCTGGGTAACGGCTGTTTGGCCCTCGGTTTTTCGCAGCGATGGGCTTAACGAACACCATGCGCTCTGCGTGCATTAGCATGTTGTTCCTAGCACATAATATGATATCAAAGCATTTTTTGTATGGAATGGGGAGAACAGTCGCTACGAAAAAACTTTACCGAGTAAAATACATAATAGTTAATGACTTCTTGTAGAGAGATGCAAGAACTGCAACACTCACACATAGACCTTATGCCAAATAGAAAGAGGGCGCTTCAAAACTGCATTCTGGGAATGATTATTCCAAGAACAGACGACCGAAGTAGATCGTTACCATGGAGAAGGTTGACCGTCACAATGCTCAAGCTCGCCGGTCTAGAATTATCCTTCCCATGGTGCTTCACGATCTGCTAATTGGCATAAGGTCTATGTGCTGCAGATCTCGAAACGTAGACATCATGTAGCAAGTAAGCCTACTGTGTTATAGAGCATATAGCTTTCTAATCATTTTTAAAAAGAAGACACAAGTTTTGAACTAATGTGTAAAAAACTGACGACACTCCATGAATGACTCGTTACTGATAAAATATGAATCATGTCAAAACAACAAACAGTAATTTCAAAAGTTTGCTCAGAGACCTTTGTAACTTCTCACATTTTTAATACAATACAAATAACCACCATGATGCAACCATTAAACGTAATACTGTTTAGATCTTTCCCACATTACGGTATCACTTTGTACTTTAGTCCTTGGTGACGTGTTATACCGAAGGGTGACTCCTAATGAAGGTTAACTGCAAAGGAGCAAAGACGTACTAATTAGGATCAGTCTCTTGTGTTTGAATAATAATTACTTAGGTGGGAAATGCAGTAACCGCGATTTGAACTATAAGACACCCCAGTATCCTAATTTTTGCATGGTCATGCTTGAATATGTAACTTTCTATTTTTAAATCGTAAATTCAAGCCGAATGATTCCTTGGTTTACCTTTCATTTGCAATGGAGATTTCTTTGGTTAAGACAGTACAAGAGATATTTGTAATTGAATTATCGTCATCCCAGACAGCTCCAATTCTCCCAACTAAGCAACTTGTAGCTCCTCCCATAACTGTATGAAGCTCCTCCTTGTGCAGACACAAACCTATTTTATTGCCTAAGACCATGTTCTGGTAAGCATACAAGGTAATGATGTGTAATCCAAACACTCTCTCTGCATTGTGTGGAATGTGAGCTACTCTGCATCATTTGAATTTTTCAATCTTTGATGTCAATCAAATAGCAGCTGAGAATTTTGATACCTCACACCAAAAATGTACTTTGGGGTGATCACTGTCTGTCTTTAAAGCCGTACACTCGTCACCCCAAAGAATATTTTAAGAGAAGGGGTATCAAAATTCTCAGTTGGTGACCGCTCTTTGAGTGACAGCAAATTTTGAAAATTCAAAAGATGCAGAGGAGCTTACATTCCACATAATGCAGAGAGAGTGTTTGGATTAACATTGTTGCTTTGTATGCTGACAAGGACATGACATTGACGAAATAAAGTAGGTTTGTGTCTGCAAGCAGTTATGGGAAGAGCTACAAGTTGCATAGTTGGGAGAATTGAAAATGTCTGGGATGACGATCTTTGCCCTTTAAGCTCTTACTCCGTAAATTTTGTAAGGGCGACTGTCCTTCCGCTAAATACGACCCCGCGGATGGGACTCTGTTTGCTCATCTCCTCAGCTTCCCAAACCATATGGTATGACTGAACAAGGAATATGCCGTACAGCCCGCTACATAGACAAGCTAAACACGTGTTTTTGTGTCATACTTTCTGTACTAGGAACAACAGAAGCCTACTGCATGCAGAGAGGATGGTTACCAAGTTACGTTTGGCGCATCGCTATACGAAAAATCGGTAGCCATGTGTGAAGGAATCATGTTCCAGAATCTGCTCTTCCAACCTTACGGTCATTGAACCTTTTGAATATTTTGAAGACCTTTCCCTTTCATTAGCTTTGAAAGCCGTGTTATGTAGTACACTTGTTCTGGTACTGATTAAGAGGACTGCCATTTTGTTAATTTCAGAACTGCAGCATTAGCAGTACCTAACGCTAATCTAAATTCAAGTAAGAAGTCAACTCTGCACTCTACTCTAGTTCAGTCAGTGGTTTCCCATCCCCTCTGTTATTGGTCAATTATTTATAACACGTCACTTTCGGCCAATCAGAACCCTAGGCCCCTATCACATAATAGTTATTGACAATTTGGCAGCGGAGAGTTGGAAACTGCAACGCTCACACAAGTGTGTGGCAGCCCTCGAATGTAGAGGTCATGTTGTGAGTACTGTATTAAAGAGCATGTAGCTCTCTTATCATTTTTAAAGACCGGTCAGTATGATCCAAATAATTTATCTCCAATCATCTGTAAATATAATTTAATCGAGGAGGAAGAAATCACCGAATAAATCAAGGGAAAATTACAGAAAAACTCTCTTCATCTTTCATCTTATGGATCCCAAACCTAGTACGCATCTTAAGCCTTGCAGGAGGGATTGACTTAACTTTCTTTGGTTAGTCGTTTTCCCCAGAAAATTCCCCAAATGATAAAAAGGAGCATGTGTTTTTGTTATGGATATTTGAATATCGCTTGTTTTGCATCCACCTGGACCAGGGAGTTGTAGTTCCAAAAAAGTTGTTATTCTAAATAACAACTCCTTGACAGAACTTTTATTTACTCCCTGTACCCGTCATTCGTTAGACAATAGTTGCCTACGTGGTCGGCACCATCCTCCGAAAAAATGTAACTGATATTTTTTATGTTTGACTGTTACAGGTTCAGTGGCGGATCCAGGATTTCGTCATTGCATTCTTCCTTGCATACATATGATGGTATTGTTAGGGAAAACATAGGCTATCATGTGTGGATAGCCTAGGCTTGGATTGAGTCTGTCGTGCGATCTTACCACTCTCGTTTTCTCACGTTTTTGGAACTATTAATTTCATATACACACTGTACGTGCTTCTGTGCAGCATGTCGCATGTATTGCTTTCGTCATATACTCATGTCGAGTTGCGAGTCGTTTCCCTCTCTGCTTCGTGCTTACTGGATCCAGACTGCCGCGAACGCACGTAAAAGTGCGTCGCGCTCGCTACCCATGGAAGTACTACCTACGCTACCTTATGTGTTATTTTCGTATGCGCGCGATGATGTCATACTTTTTCATATGACGTCACAGTGCATGAGGGCTTTCCCGGTACTATACAGTAGTAGCCTGCAAGGCGCGCGGCATCGCAGCTTGGTTCAAATTCGAATTTGTTGTTACGCTGTGGGGGCTATGAAAAATATAAAAGAAAATAATACTCTGGTTGAATCACATTTAGTTACAGTTTGAATACCATCATGATGTTTTAATGCATTCAATTGCATTTTATCTCAAACGCGGTAAAAAAATTCAGGATTTTCAAAAAGGGGGGCCCGGGCCCCCGGCCCCCCTGGATCCGCCCCTGCAGGTTAAAGGTTACTGAGGTTCAGTTAGGTATTTAATTAACATCACAAAGACCTTTATCACGTCAGGTGGGCTTTTTTCTTTTTTTTTTCTTTGTTTTTTTTTTTGAATGTCAGTGCTGAATGTCAGTGCTGTATTAATTAATTACCATACGGAACGTTTATCTTCAAGGTAAACACATGTCCCTTACGTATGCTTCGTATCCTTAATTGAGGTAATTCAAATAATGGCAAACAGAGTATCATGGGCTTTTCAAGTTTCTGTGCTGTTTTCTCAATCTACACTATTATCATATAAACCGGGTACGAGAGGATTGGACAGTACAGATATTTCACCTGGCACGATTTCTTGGATATCAGGTTACTTGAAGTGTTTCCTTTACACATTTCAATCCTTCGTAGTGTTAAGCGCTTTTCATTGTGGTAAGTTGACGATTATCGTATTAATTTCATAGTTAAATGTGAGGTGATGTTGTACAGCCAAAAATACTGTATCTATTATAATTCAAATGTTGGCAAACAGAGTATCATGGGCTTTTCAAGTTTCTGTGCTGTTTTCTCAATCTACGCTATTATCACTATACTATATCTTTACTGTCAGGGAAAAATTTCTTTACACCAACCGACAAAAATTACAGTCCGAGTTTACTTGGGAGAATCTTGACGATATTGCTCAAATTATGTAATGCGTTTCTATTTTTACTTCTCAGTCTCACGTGTAGAGGAAACACCAAGCCTTTTCCTTCCATGCGGTTTACCTACTCGTGTTTACTTGTAGTAAGTCTAACCGACTTGCTAATAACAATACAGATGGATCTTACAACTGGTTAATTTATCAATTTTTTAAGTAAATCGAGGATGTGGGCGCTTCCCCACAGCCGAACTCAGCCCCACATGATCCGGTTGGTGGTGAGGTTAGAAAAGTTGGCATTTCAAGCATCATAGATTGTAGAATAACGCACTATCAACACAAATTTGTCGCCACAGTTTTGCGCCCACCATGATTAAGTCTCTAGTAGGGGGGGGGGGGATGATTTAAGCATCATAATGGCAGTCAGAGTGTAGAAAATAGCACTTTAAAGAAATATTGATGGGGCGCTAATATGGGCTCCAAATTTGGCTTTAGGAATGTTGCCCGTCACCCCCTCCCACTTCTCGTGCCCACCTTATCAGTGAACGAACATTAACTCACAGCACTGGTCTTACGGAACTTAGTTTTAGGGGTGTATACCGTTAAAATGTCAGTTAAGTTATGGCTATTTGCTTAGGATCAGGGGTGGCGTCAGGATGTGCATGGTACGGGGGTTCAGGTTCCCCGACGGGGAGGCTAGCCCCGGAAAACGATGTCGACGGAAGAGGGAATGAAGAGGCGATCTGAAGAAAACCTTTGTACTTAGCCAGTTCATCAGGGCTGGACTAAGCGTGTGGGGGCCCGCGGCATACAATTGTGTTTGGGCCCTTTAGTACAGCTTAGGAACACTTGACACAGTACCGGAACACCCAAGGTACATATTATTCCCAAACGGACAGTTCTTTTTATACAAACACATTTTTATTCATACCAGCGTGACTGGATAGATTCCTTCCGGCGAGGAATGAACATTTTACAGTTTTGCCCTCATAAAGCGGCAACTAATAGTAAAGACGTCATAAGAAACAGGAATTTGATCAAACAATCTCTATATATCGCGCCTTCTCTCGAGGCCAGTCTTGAACATAAGTCAATCATCAGTACAGTTCAGTTCGTTATGCATTCAATAATTTAGGTGAATTCCTCCTCATAAATCAACATTCCATACAGCCGTAAGTAGTACATGATGTTCCATCGTGTGACATACTCGTGAAAAGCAGCAAAATAGCAGCTAAGAGAAATGAGGCTAACTTGGCGAATCCTCATTATATGAGTTTACTTCCATGACTTATCAATCCCCACTGCCTCACTCCATTTTCCAAAGTTCCCGTCGCATACACTGCTTCTATGCAGTGGCGTGCGCAGTGCTCCCACCTCCGAGTCCAGTCGAGGGAAATTGAGAAGATTTAAGGAAATCATACAATTAAGACCAAACTGAGGTCAGTCAAGGGTTTGAGAATCAGTCGAGCGTAGTAGAACTTGATCTCGTCACGTTAACACGTGCAATCCTGCGCACGCTACTGCCCATATGCGTGGACTAATTTTTCCATAGGTGAACCCTCGTGAAACCAGGGAATTGCTAATTGACATTGACGAATCTGCAGTAGACTGAATTACATAACTGGCACTGGTGAAATTAGATTGAAGATCGTAATTGATGATATAACAAACGTAAAACTCAGTCAGTTAACATACACACTGGCGACCCCAACATAGCAACCGGCGTTCCCCAGATCTGTACACGACGCAATTTGAATGTTCCTGGGGTTCGAATCCTGGGTCCGGTAGGCTCTATGATAGTCAGCGAAACAGCATGGGAAACGCATCACTTCAACGTTACATGCTAAGAATTTAGAAATAAAGGTTGTGGATCACAATTACGACAGTTTTGTAAATTTTAGGATACTCTAAATGTGGGGGCCCGGGGCACGTGCCTCTGTTGTCCCGCCCTTAATCCGATAGTGCGTTTCATTAAATGGCATATTTTGCTTAGTACATACTTGAAGACTTAGTGCAGAGTGGTGAGCTGATTTAGTGCTTTTCTGGGGAATCTGAGTTGTGAAATTGCACAGCGTGGGAAGTTAGAAATGTTTTGAGAACACATAAAAGAATCTATTGTCATTTAAAGGGGATAAGACATCCCCGAAACATTTTTACAGAAAATGTTTTCCAAAAATAAAAACTCATTCTCAATTTTTAAGAAATCAACCTTTTGGCAGACTTGTCAGTATATACAAATCCCCGTGGGAAGATTGATTAAAATTACTCATTACGAAAAGGAAATTTCATTAAGTACTTTATATCACCCAACTGTATTATAAATTAATGAAAAGACTTTATGCCTCAGGTGGTTCACGTGTCGGTTTATTATGTCAGTTCAGCACCATAGTGTTGTCTTAGCATTTATATAGAGTTAATTAAACTACACTTCAACGATTTTGATTACTTTATGACGTAATGTAACATTAAAGGTATATTACATTTCATTGATCATGACTACTCTTTGCTCGTATTTTCAAATTATTATGTTTGCGATTATAATACAAACAAAAAACGACAATAAATTAACATCATCACAAGTTAAATTTGTTGAAGCCAAGAGAAAGACAGCAACACTTTTTCTAGATAGCAGTTTTCGCTTCTCAGCCGTTCGGCTAAGAACGAATGTAGAGTCTGTTCTTTGAAGCTAGGTCTAGAACGAAACTACGCATGACAAACCCATGTTTTAGAGACCTGAGGTCTGGTGGGTTGGTCATGAAAGAGTTTCGTGTCCCTTTTAAGGATGAAGCTACACTAGGGGAGTAAAACTCCTTCAGGGTTATCTCACTGGATTTTACGCTTTCGCTTTAACCGGTGAGACTTTAAAAAAGTTCTTGCGTTCATTGCCGAAAGGTTGTGTGACTGGGGTGCCTCTTGTCAAGTCTCCTGTTCCATAGGGAGAGTAACTTCATTTGGGAGCAGGGGTGTCAATCCTTATTGAAATGTGGGGGGGGGGATACATGACTTAGGACATACCAAGCTCTTTGGTTTTGAAGAGGGGTGTCTTCCTATATAGGCCCTTCCCTGTTTCCCTCCTATGATGACTGACGTTATCCTATTCTAACAAGAATTGGAATTCCAAAGTTAGCATGACCATCATAGACCAGGGATGGATCTAGGTTTTTCTGTAAGGATGGGGGGTTGACGGTGGCTTCTGGATGAGTGATGGCCGTCCTGGGGGCGCGTCTAAGGGGCGGGGAAATCCCTTTGGAAAATTTTGGTCTCAGGATGGGATATATGCAAAATGGTGCTATCGTTTTTTCATTTCTCCAGTAAGTTCATGCACTAGAAACGACAATTTTTGTGGAGAAAACTACAGCAAATACCTAGGCCTATTTCAAACATTTATCTTTCATGTCATGCCCCTTTGATTGGAATGATAAAATTTGCAAGAATTTTTATCCTTGGGCGATAAGTGATGGCCGTCCTAGGGGAAAGGTCTAAGGGGAATGTGAGTCCCTCTCAACGTTTAAAAATATTGGTCTCAGGACGTGGCTTGGATCATTGGCTCCGCAAGGGTCTGGTAAATGGGGAGACACCACAGATGACGTTGTAATGCTATCTCAATCCCCAAAGTCTGCGTAAAATGTATTTTAAAGGGGCTTATTGAGTTGGTTCACAAAATTCATGATTTTTTTCACACCTGTTGAAATTTACTCACACCTTGATGGTAAATGATCAAACTAAGGGATTCTGCATATCTTACTCACAACTGAAATGGCAATGACAGGTTAATTAGTGATTAAAATCATTTATTACAAATTCGTGACCAGACACTTTTTACTTTTACATAGTAATCATAGGCAATCCCTGCCCACAAGAACTACAGTTTCTCACATTTTTGGTAACTAAAGGAAGTGAAACATGAGTAATGGTGCTAATTAGAAGCATTATTATGCAACGATTTCCTTTCAACTCATCACAAAAATAATCCATATCAACTCAGTGAGCCCCTTTAAGCGCCTACACAGACACACGATTGTATACGGCAGAGGAGGATCCTTCCTTTGTCACTACATAAAGGTCCCGTCCAGGGGTTTAAGGGCTTCCCCTTTGAGAAATTTTTGTTAATTTAAGTTGATTAGATGCAAAGTGGTGCTATCTTTAGGATATTTTTGGAACTGATCGTATATGGCTGGAAAATGTCCAAAATTTCATAAATTGTAATTTTGGTTAGATGAAAGAGGAGAATATGTTGTGTAAGAGAAGGGTATGTTGTCAACAAACCTCCTGAAGCCCCTCTTTTGGATACTTTAATTCCTTCTATTGTGGGAAAGTGTTTACGCCAAAATACTTGCGAGGAGACCACAGAAACATTTTTGGACTATTACAAAATTTTCCCCTGCTGTAATGCGCATTATAAAAGTATCTAAAGCTGTGGCCACCTTTTAGGATCCCCGTGAAGCTCTAGATTAATTAGATAAAACGGGACACTGACATGACGCTTATTACCTGACATCCAAATGATACTACTGCATAGAGTATGACGCCGAGCACTTTACAACTATCGTATTTTTACTAATTTTGAACAAAAATTCAGACAAACAGCTTCCAGCAATAGGACTTATGAGGGAGAGAGAGTGTAGGTGCAGGGAGGTGATGTTAGACCTTCCTGACAGGTAAAGCAAAATGGTTGAAGGACTGACAAGAGCGTTTCGTTCAGAATGCTTTTTCGTTGTAAGTGTTAACAATCACCATCTATACCGTTAATATCTGTGCGCGAAGCGCTCAATAATTTTTTGAAAAGTATATAACAGAAAATACGTACTTTATGCCTTCCCATTATGCTACAATTTAGATTGAAAAATCCCATATTGATGCGAGGCCCCTACAGAGTTTGGAGATGTACGTCTGTTTTTCGGAAAAGTATCCTGATGAAAATAGCTCCATTGTCATTACCTTAATAATGACCATGAGATGGAGTGCAAGCGTGACGTGACGTGACGAGAGCGCGCGGAAATTTTTCATTAAATTTTCCTTGACAGAACCTGTATTTAGGCTCTGCATCGAGACACTTTCAATTTCCTAACAAACCTATACGCCAATCAAAAAGCCGGTCTTTCCCCTGGATTTGAGGTCTGCATATGCCTTCTCAACACTGTTTTGAATTTCAGTAGCATAAAATGCGACAGACGATTATGATAGCCTACACGTCATCAGGTTAAATCACTCATATTTTACTATCTTCAACTCGCGATAGCAGGAATATGCCTATACAGTGGCTCTGTGTTGATCCTGCGAAATAGGAGGGCACTGCGTACAAAAGGGTACACAATAACTTGAGGCTGAGGTCTCGCTGAAGCTGAAACCATGGAATATTACGAAACTAAGAATTCCTGACAGGCTGAGCAAGTTATAAAAAAAAACCCGAGTCAGAACTATTTCTTTGGAGTATTTCGAAGGTTTTACTAACCACGAACCTAACAAAATGGGTAATAACTCACCAAATTTTATTAGGAGTCCAAAGGAGATAGCCTATTACAACAAATAATATAAAAATGCAAAAATGGGCTATTTGAAATAAATCCAGAAAACTTCAAAGCGGGTTTAAACCCTACCCCCTGGATCCGCCATTGTAGATGATCTACCAGTTGAAATACACGAGGTCCACGGAATTACTTCAAGATATTATTTTCATCATGTCCCAAAATAGCTTAAACCACGCTCCGCAGCGTGGATCACTGTCAGAAATCTTGGACCCCAACAGTGCAATAAGGGCCATTGACGTGCATTCCATTTCAATTAAGGACGTGTGTTACCAGCATGATAGATGCAATGCATTCCTAAATGCCAGAAAGCCCAAGAATGCCAAACAGCTTCTCTGGAAGGGCTCAAGCTACTGCCCCTTCTCCACTAATGCGAAAGACAAATTAAGGCCTAAATTTATAAAAATGTTGCGTTGCCGCTGTTTGTCTCTTAGTCCCTTGGACAGCCTTGGGTCGTTTGTAAGCATGGTTGCATTCAACTGGGGTAACCCACAATTTTACCCAGATTGGAACTTTCAATTATTGATGTAAATTTCAGAAAAATGAGATTCCAATGCCACCCACGTCACACTTCCACTGGAACTGTGTCAGTGTAAATGTTTCCATATGTCTACACTGTTAATAATATCCGGAAATTTACAGTCATATCTTACATTCATTTTCTGTATTTCGTGTTAAACATAAATATTCTGTTATTTGACCAACGTTTATTTTATCCAACGTAAAAATCTGGTATTTTACTTAATGGTTCGTTTTTTCCAAGAAACGAACATTTCCAGTTTTCAAAACAAACTGCACTTTTAACTATTTTGTCTTTCAACAGACATGTCTGTCAAATTATATACCTGTTCGAAAATTGCTAAGTTATATTAATGAATTACAAATTTTTGTTTTAGTAACTTATATAAAACATTTGTTTTTCGCCAGGGTTATTTTACTGAAGTGAAATGTTATTTTACAAGTAACACATTATCATAAAGTGTACGTGGCTAATTTTTTGTCAATATGTTTCTTTACAACGATTGTTACTTCTTACATAATGTCTGTGGGCATTTGTGTTCGCAAAGATTTGATTAATTACTTATTTACAGTGCCTGAAAATGTTTACAACTGATATATAAGTATTATTTGCTGTATTCATTTTGGAAATAATAATAATTACATCATTTCAAAATTGTAGGTAAATAGAGCCATGACACTACTCTTTTACGTGAGGGGACATTTGATATTGTGCCCCCCACCCATCGAAATGTGGGGCACGTGTCCCCCGTCCCCCAGGATTGACGCCCATGTTTGGGAGTAGTTCAGATTGCCCCTTCTCATGATGAAGGCAATTTCAGTTTTGATTTCATTGCTTAATTACATTATTTTAGTTGTATCTTTTGTCTGAGCTTCGGCTAAGACCATGGACAGTATCTGTTCTGAGTCTCACAGTCTCACATGACAGACCCACACAGATGAGATCTGTAGGTTAAGAGTTTGCCCACGCGTACGTTAGCCTGTCTAGTGTCTCCGCCCCCTGCCCTTTAAGCTGTTAGGGGAAGTAACTCCTTGAGGAGTATTTTTGCTTATTTTTGCCCGTTAACTTACGTTGGTGGGACTTAAAAAACTAAGCTATGTCGTTTTATAGGTTTTCTGCAAAAGTTATTATTCAAAAAGATAAATAATAGCAATAAAAATGATGTAAATTTAATGATGTTTTGAACAGCGTAAAGCCCGATGTTGAGTTAGAACGATAGAAATGAGGAGCGAACTGTAAAAGGTACATAAGCTGATAAGAGAAAGCAGAGCAGTGGCGAAACTCCTATGGGCTCGGACCGTGCTGAGCCGGGGGTCCCCAACCAAAAGGGGCCCTAATACACTGATGCACAGAAAAAAGCAGGCTTATTAAATTCAAGGTCTAAGAATTTGGTATTGTATCCGCAATATTCCTTGCTTCAGGAATGGACATGAGAATTAAGTTCTTTGGACATATCAGCAATCAAAGTATCAAATTTTTCGCGCGCTCCGCGCGCATGCAGCCTCACCGCATGGCAGCGTTTCAATATCGTCTCAAACATATTTGCATTATTCAAAGGTGAGTGTCCTATACAATTACGTAGATTGTTCTTGTGCATGGGAATCATTATGGAGGAGCAGGGCATTGCAAGAATGCAAAGTAGTGGAATTCGGGGGGAAGACTCGCCTTTTAATTGGCTGATGCATTTTGTTAGGAATTCAAAGCAGGGAGCTGATATTTGTCCAAATAACAACTCCCTGTTCAAAGTGTCTCAGCACAAAGTCCGCAAATTTGTATGGGGACGATTTTCAGTGCAAAATTTCGGCCCTCTTCGCGCGCATTCATCACGGTAAACACTCCATATCTTATAAGCAATATTGGGACAACAATACATTATTTTAACCAAAACACTTTTCCGAAAAATGTACAACTCTGACCTCTTCAGGGACCCCGCATCGGTAGAGAATGTTTGAGCAATGTTATGATATGAGTAGTATATAAAGTAACATTTGCAGTATGCATTTGTCGTTACACATTTTTATAGCGAGTGTCATGCTACCGCTAAAATATCACTAAATAATGATAATTTCTATGCACGTAGCTAACTGAAAGATTTGCCTAAGATACCTACATTTTGCATCGAAGCCTTAAGCTTAAGTTTATAAAAAATTCTCAAAAACGCACAATTTACACCGACCTTCTGGTCAAATGAATCTAGGGTGGGATTAAAGCACCATCTTCCATAGTGTGCCCCCAATCGCCAAACTGTGGCGGCGCAACTGGACCTACTGATAGGGGGCCCTTTGGATCCAGGAGCCTGGGCCCCCAGGCTCATCGTTACGCCGCTGAAGCAGAGCAACAAATATCGTACGCGTAGCTCACGGAAAAAGGTACAGGGCCAATAATCTCGTCCTACCCACCTACAATTTTCCCAACCAATATTACTGTAGACCCTCCCTCCAATTTAAAAAAGAAAAAACAAAAGCTGAACAAAAAAAATAATGAAATAAATAAAAAGGAACCAATTAACCAACAAAGAAAATGGTTACTGTACGTCACAGACAAGCTATCCTGTGAATGAGATTTAACTGGCCATTCAAAACCATATTAATTGTGCTGAGTACGCTACAGTGTGTGGTTTTAATGTAACTTGACCAATCTTCATGCAATGGACCGCCGGAGAGCGTAGTTTTTCCCAGGACGAATGGGGGCAATATCATTTTTTACCTTAACCCTAACCTCAATCCTAACCTGAGCATCATTTTTCATTTTTCATGATTTCAATGGAAATTTTCGAAAATCGCCCTCATTCGTCCTGGGAAAAAATTCCGCCGCCGGCGACATATTACATCACATGTCACTGAAAGATATAATAGACCAATCAGAGTGGCCTAAATATTTGTAGCTATTGTTTGAATTTACGTCAGCAAAGCAGTATCTTATTGTGCATATAGCTATCCTCGTGTTCCTGAATATGTATGGGCTGATATAGGGTCCGATATACTAGCATATTCATTCAGATGGAATGAGAATCCTGTAATACCGCTACATCAAATTTTCGCAATTCCCTGAATTTTTTCGTAGTTGATATTTCGGCAAGCGATCAAGATCAAAGATTCTGTTTTAAAATAAGGTCCAGAATTTACTCGGATTCATGTTATGAAAATTTAATCTTTACATGGGCCATTTTATCTCTCTTACTATGCATTTTTCCGGAGAAGTGGGTCTACTTATTACCTACAGGTTGTAATAGGGGGTCTGAAAATAAGAACAGAGCAGGAAAACTCATAACTAGACTGCATACACCGATCACATTTTAGAAGCTGTGAAGTATTCTTACTGAAAAAGCCTAGGGCCTTTCGCATTATCACATTTCTCTTTTTCTTTTCCCGACTCCAATAATCCTTGACTTTTAGCCATAAAACTGTATGAGTCGTGACAGCATACCCAGAGATAGCGTAGGGGTGAGAACAATGGTATGGGAAGGGACACAATGTAGCATGCTGTGACATTGTCAAAGAGGAACCTCACAGACTGGTGGCGCGAAGCTAACCAAAAAATCTTTGCAAACAAATATATTTCAGATCATTACTAGAAATAGCATTTCACAAGCCTGGTAAGTTGTATATTTCATCCTTTATCCATACGTCTCATGATTTAGCAATTTAGAATTCCACCGAAAAAGGCAAAATAGAAAACTTTATTCGTAAAATTTAAATTGCTTGCTTTAGAAATTTATATTCCGAAGAGAATGTCATAGACCTATTTGAAACTTTAAGTCGATAAAATCACTGTGTAGGGAAAGTTAAGCTCATCTTAAATACAATAACCTAGTAATTAGACATATCAGTTACACGCGGTAAGATTTTGAAATGTTAAAAAACGTTGGACTTAAATCAATAGACGAGAAACAACAGCTTGACCCGATACATAATTAAAGGAATTCCCCGAAAAAAAAATACGAAGCATCAAATTATTACATCATAGGTTTCTGTTTTACTTGGCATATCTCTCAGAACTTAAACATAAAAGACTTTCTATTGCAATAGCTAACTTCCGGCGTTCAATTTTTCACACGAGTATCATAACTATATATAAACTTATTCAGGCATATCTTCGGTCCATGGTAACTGTGCATTTGTTAGACACCTGCCAAGAATAAACATTCTTATTAGTTCGATCACATTTTGATTGTACTCAGTTACTTCCTTCATTCCACTCTCATTATTTTGCGAGCTGTTTGCTCGAATTTTTGTTCAGAGTTGTAGGATTCGTTGAATGTGATGAGCCTGTTGTGCTCTCAGCTCAGCAGGGCTCGAGTAGGTTTTTTTTTTTTTTTTTTTTTTTTTTTTTACTGGACTCGGAACTGGCCCGGAATGAGAAGTTTCGGAATCGTTATTGGTCTGGAATAGGCTGCAGCTAGACTCGGACTCGGAGCCAACTCCAGCCGAGTCCACAAAAATGAAAGTTTCATTCATGTTACTGAAAGATACATTCTTATTGGTGTACAGTTTAATACACGAATGGTAGCACATAGTCAACTAAGTTGCAGGGTGGACCAGACTGTGCAAATGACTCCTAAAATGACAGTTTAAATGAAAGTTATATGAAAAATACTGAGTGTAAAGAGCACTTGTATGATATTCTACATTGTCAAATAGTCGGACTTAAAATCGGCCCAGAATGGGGAACACTAGAATCGGAATTGGCTATGAATCGGGTTAACTAGACTCGGAATTGGCCTGGAATAGTGGCCACTGGAATCGGAATTGGCTCGGAATCGGGTTAACTGGACTCGTTTACAGCCCTGATTCTCAGTAATGTCATTTGGAGGTTAGCTGGGAAGTTAAATGCACGTATCCCGACCCCCATTTTGACAGTTAATAATAACCTTGTTGATTTTTTTTTATTCTGGATCCCACCGTAATCTTGTATTCTCTCACAGCCCACCCCCCCCTGCATGGTTATACAAGAGTATATGAAAGTGTTTGTAAAATACTGTCACCTATGAACAAAATGGTACATTTGTCGGGGTGCACTCAAATCCTCTATTCATGAAGTTTTATCAAGCAAAACTTCTTCTTTGTTACTTGCGTCTGGATAACAAAAATATGAATCATCTTAAAAAAAAACGAACAAACAAACAACGAAAAAAAAAATCGTTTTGAACTAGAATATGAAATGTGGGTGCAGCTTCATTAAATTGTTGGAAACAGGAAAGATACCTTTTTATTTTGTACCTTTAAATGCTTATGGTCTTGTATTCTACTTTTTTCTTTCATTGTCGCTCGCTAGAAAAAAGATTTTTTGCTAGTGTTCTGTTTTCACTATTTGTTACGTATTTCTATATTGTTTCTTTGCACATGCATGCATATGTAATATATATATATATATATCTATATATATCTATATCTATATATATATATATGCAGGTGCATATGTAATAACATTTATGTACAGATAAACAAACCAAACGAAGGAAATGATCATTTTTGTTTCTCAGATACATTTGGATGAGAAAGGAAGAGGACTGAAGAGAAAGATAGAGAAATATGATAAAAAATAAATTATTGTCCTCACCTACACTACAAATTATTCTGTTAAATACATATCTTTGACCTGTTTACGTGAGAGTGATGATATCACATACTTTCTTTTGACAGATCTGACTAATTGATGGGGAAGCAAAGCAGGTAAACCATGGCAACTGACACCAGTGTTAATGATGTCGTATATAAACTCAAAGAATTAGCTGATCTCCTTGTGGTGAGAAGCAACTTGTTACCATCTTTACAAGTTAGTCGAGTGACTGGACAATCTTCTATTTCCCGTGGGCAACAGTGAATACGACCTCTGACCTTTGACCTTTATTTCCGGGGTGTGCAAGACATTCCCACACTAACAGTATTCGAAACAAAATTATGTCCATTTGACCTTCTACCACGTGAAGTTTGACCTTGATTACCATGGCAACCACATTTTGTTAGTACTAGACACGTTTATTATATGTGTGGAGTTTCATGTAAGTAGGATGTTTCCTTTTGGAATTATAGTAAAAAAGTGATTTTCACCTCTGTTTGACCTCTGTCCTCAGACCTTTACTTCCGGTTGTTCGTGTGACACTAGGGTTTTACCTAGGGCACCTTCCCACCAAAAGTTTGGAGAAAATCGGCTTCACCATGTTAGAAGGAATTAACAAAACAGGACACTCACACACTAACACACTAACACACACACAAGGAAACGATTTGACCCTTCCCTCAGTACTGGACTTTGGACCATGGGTTAGCCCCTTAGATTAGTAACTTCGGAAAATAAATCATGTTACCATGGCAACCGTCGCATTTCAGCTGGCATTGCCGTGTATAGCCCAACAGGCAAAGAATTACAATACAGTATCTCATCCTCCTCACGGGGCGAGATGGTATGTTACTATTGAACGCTAAAAGTATAAAACTGATAAAGGGATGAAAAGTTTATCAATCCTGTGCAATATCTCTGGCGAGACTACTAGATTGGTGTCCACTTTCTGGAAACTCAAAAATTTACCACCTTTCCCAAACTTATCGATGGGTGGGAGAAAATTTAAGAAGAAAACATAAAAATCATCAAGAAATACAGTTCTTTCCTAAGTCTCAGTAGTTGTCCCAACAGGCTGAAAAAGATCTATTTACTTGATAAGCGGTAAGGAGGCACATTAAAGGGAAATAGTGCGGTTTTTTTTTTTTTTTGCAGAAAATTATCATATTTTATAAACCTATGCATGTTTTTAGATACAGAATGAAAGACAATTCAAAATAAGATAGTATTTTAAGAAATAAGGCCCTCACAGGAACACATTCTGTTATTTGTTCACCCAAACTTTCAAAAATTCTAATGTTGCAACCCTGTTACTCTTGTAATGCATAATATTTTGATGGGATAAAGTTATTGCTAGAGTTTATTGGTGAGACTGAATGGTGTAATAATGATTTATTGTATTTTCTTTGCATGCCACCAAAAGTACTTTACATGGAAGTCTAATATTAAGCAGGGTATCATAGGTGTTGTAAAGGGGTACAGGAAATAATATGGTATTTCAGAA